>VZTL01008030.1:24245-40177 GCA_013400535.1 Scopus umbretta
TGAAAAAAATGTTAGGGGGAACAAAACTGTTATTCAACATTTCTAATGATAGCACTAAATTAGATTCTCATGGAGGGGAGGGGGAGAAATCTTGTATAGCTGCTTCAGACTTCCAGCTGAAGCATACCAGCTACCTATTCCCAGTTGAAGTGCTTATTTTTTTTGTAAATTTAAATGTAATTTATCTGTAGGAGATTACAAGATTTTTATTATGAGTTGGTAGATCTGTGTCTTGGGATTAAAGTGAAGATTTAAAGTATTTTCTATCTATCATTTTGTTTCCCAGAATCTGTATTTATTCTGCATTTTATTAATAAGTTGAAGCCCTTATGAAGACACAGAGCAGCCCACTGAAGAAAGCAGTAGAGTTAGGTCTTGGGTATGTGAAGTTTACTGGCTGGGCTGTAGTCTGTTGTGTGGCTTTTCACAATTTGTTTCACTTCCCTGTGTATGTTGTTATCACCATTTCACAGTCCTTTAAGATTTCTTCCTGAAAGCTCTATAAAAGAGCTGCATATTATAAGAGAAAGGGAGGGAATGTCAAAGCTAAAAAAAGACCTCAAGATCTCTCTCTTTCTTCCTAACACCTTTTTGCAAATATGTTATTAGAAATAATAAGAGTTTGGAAAAAAAGCATTATGGAATATGATATCTTTAAAGAGAAACAAAAAAAAAATTTTTTAAAAATTAAAAGCCCAAACTCCAACCCACCCACCAAAACCTTTCCGGACCAGACTGTGGAACAGCTATTATTGTTGGCTTTATCCCATCTAGGAGGATGCTGTCCACAATAAAATGAAATTGTTACAAATCACAGAGGGTCCCATTCTATGATTTGTAACTGGAGTTCATAATTCCTGACTTGGTTCCCTGGAGATGAAGTAGAGCTACTTCAGACAAGGGAGAGTGACATAAACCATCTTCTCTGGTGGGTGCCCTGAGCTGCTTTCCTTTGGTGTCTCACTATTTCCCATGGGATGCTGCCCCAGGTTTGATGGGTGGGCTGGGGGAGACTGGCAACAGCCACCAGGAGGAGGGGGTTGCAAGAAATGCCATCAGGCTGGGTGCTATGAACCTGCACAGCCTTGTTACCTGGGGATGGCCAAAGTCTGCAGTTGATATGAGATGGGAGGACAGAAAGCAAAGGCTTGGGTGGAAAAGGCAGGAAATTCTGTTTCCCCACAGGATTCAGTGAGAAATTGAATTTTATTTTTCATTTTAATTGCAAGATTCCTCCATGATATTTTGCTCTCTGGTTGGCTTCAGAGTGCTGAAAGCCTGCATGAGGTACTCCTCTAGTGACTTAGTTGCAGGTTGTGTTTGGGCTCAGTTTCTTAATGGATATTTTAATGGAAGATAAAGATTGAGGGGATGTATGCAACCCTAGGGTTATGGCATGAGAAACCTTCAGTTTTGGGGGGAAGGCAAGTCAATGTCCTTTTTCACAGAAGGCCAGGGCAGCTATCTGTGTAATTCTTTTTGTTTTCCTATACATGTTGTCCATCATACATTGTCATATTTAAAACATACCATCAGCTCTGTTTCTGAATGTACTGATAGCACTGCTTTCTGTTGTGGTTTGTTTGTTTGGCTTGTGGGTGAAACAACGGGGAACCCACAGATGGCATCTAATATTTAGGCAGGAAGAAGCATCAATATCACAGAGGAAAGTGTTATAAATAGAAAATGTGTCTGTAGAAGAGCTAATTAATTTACAGTAAAAACACTAAGCAAGATAACTGGTGCCAAATTCTCACAAGAATATTTTAAACTGACATTTTCTCAGTCTTTGGAATAACTTTCTGATTCACCATGAAGAAGTGTAAAGACACTGTGGGAAGTCTGATATTGTGTTGCAAGCTTTTCTGAATATCAGTTCTGCCAACTTAAACTCTGTCTCGTTTGTACAGCATGTGTTGGTAAGGAGAAAATGTGATCAGCTATCTCATAGCTTTTAGTTGCATAAAGCATTCCCCTGTACCTCTTGGGGAAGCTCGGGGATGCAGTCAGCTCCATCACAGTGAAAAGCTGCACAGCATACTGGAAATTATTCCATGTTGAGGTGGGGCTATAATTGAGTTAACCAACAACAACAGATGGGTTTGTTCACTAAGGGTTTTTTTTCCCCCTTGGCACACTTCAAGATCGGATTTAACATCTATGGTTAAATGATACTTCACCTTACCTCCCACATCTGGCCCTTTCCTTTGAGCCCTGGATGCAAATGAATAGCATGTCTGTTCCATGTGCCTTGCCTTAGAGTTGAGATCTGTGGCATAATTCAGCCCCAATTTGATAAGATGCAGACACGATTTCTATCTGATGTAACTAAACCTCGCCATTTATAAATCTCTTGATGATACTGACACTTCAAATTATTATTTTTTCTCTGTGATATATGGGTTAGAAGCAGGTCTGGTGCGAATGCCAGCTTAACTGCAGTATGATACCTCGGGTCATGCACTTGGGGCACTGGCCCATTCACTCACTTAATCCCAAACTCCTGCCAAGCAGCCCAGCTTGTATCGGACTGCTGGCAAACTGGAGACAATCTGCAGCACTGGTTTGGAGATACCAGCTATGAGTGCTGAGCAGCTCCCACAGAAATGGGTGATGGAGTCCACAGCGAGAAGGGCTAAAGTCCCTTCTGCTGTCTGTCTTCTATTTTTCCTTATTCTTGGCTGACAAGGAACAGCTATTTCTTCCTGAGTTCTTTTTGCCTACGACCTATTTTTTTTTTTTAATACTTAAATTGAATCAACACAGATGTCTCTCTCATTTCGTCAGTGCACTTTATTTTTGTGTAATTAAATTGTTCTTTTTAATG
This sequence comes from Scopus umbretta, assembly GCA_013400535.1. Taxonomy (NCBI): domain Eukaryota; kingdom Metazoa; phylum Chordata; class Aves; order Pelecaniformes; family Scopidae; genus Scopus; species Scopus umbretta. Next base: position 27,073 of record VZTL01008030.1, read on the forward strand.
TTGACTTTAAATATCTAGCTTTAATATCCAGAATTTTTAAATTCCCTTTTCTGTAGTGAGAGGCTTTCAGCACTTGTTCCAGGTACGGACTATGTGACTTTGGAATAACTGGGGAAACCTTTCAAAGTAATCAAGCTCTTCTGGCTTGGAATAAACTTACTTGCAGTGTTCTCTTCTGGGTCTTGCAACAACGCAATATTTAGTAACTCTTGAAAAACAGCTATGTGAAATACACAAATAATGAGACTAAAATAGTTTGAAATTAAATAGTCCCAATTTTGACTTTCAGGATTTTTTTATTGTTTAATCTGCATGCTCATCTGACTCTTTCAGCCACACTAGCGAGCATGGTAAATGCAGTACCAGATGTGTTAAGAGTCCTACTCTCTCCCTTTAGTGTTTGACAAAGTTGCTGTCTGTTGGACTTATCTCTGGAAATAGCATTCAGGCCTCCTGATTCAATCCTCTTGTTCAAATGTTCAGCAGCTCTCATGGCTTTTGGCCTCAGTGAAATTTTCCCCTTCTTCCCCCTCCTTCTCCTCTCCCCCCCGCCTCCACTTCCAGTCTGAAGCCATATGGACTCCTTCACTTTGAGCACTAACCTTTGATGAATATGCCCTTTATTGCCATTCACTCCCAGAGTTTGCAAGAAGCAAGACTGATTTTGCAACTGGTTTATTTCATATCATAAAATCATCCTGGGTGAGTAAGGATCACAGAAGTTCTGCATCTGAAAGTTGTTTTTTACCCAATGAACAAGTTCACCAAAGTTAATCTCTTCATAGAGCCCAAACCATTCCTTACTAATGAGAACCATGTGCACATCAAATAGCACAGGTCTTGACAAAAATACTTTGATGCTACAAACACAGAACGTCTTCAGGCTAAATGTGCCTGTAGATGCCTGAAAGGACTTGCTTGATCAACCTAGCCTGCTATGGGCTGGGTCCTCTGCTGTCCTGCTGGTGTCTGCCTGTGTGCTGCCAGCTTGCAATGGAGGCAGGCAGCCCCCGTGGGACACCCACCTTGCACAATGGCCAGGAATCCCCTGCGCACTGTGGAGAGCTGGGAAGTCACCCATCGCTTTGCACTTAGCTGCTCTCTGAAGGGTGGGACAAAGTGGAAGTGCAGAAGGAAATGGGGTTTTGGAAATTAGCATCAAATTTCTGTGTGGGGAGACAGGAGCAGGTGGCAGGTCAGTTTGTAGTGTTTCAGTCCCCTTGTGGAAGGGGTTTACACGGTATACAGCTCCAAGCTATCACCAGAGCAAAGGTCTCCAGAGCACATTTTCTCAAGTGTGTTTCATGAAGCACATCTTTTTGAGTTAACACATTGCAATTGGAGGCCAGGAAAAATACTGATGGTTTGGGGAATTGCTGAAGAAATGTTTTATACATAATCTAAATTTGAGGCTGTATTAATGCTGATGTCATGGCGTGCAATGTCACTCAGCTTTATTTCTAATTCATGGTGTAAAGCAGAAACAAACTTGCTGTCAAACTGGGATGATTGCGAGAGTTCAACTACTTATCTATGTTTTATGGGAACTGGCCAGGGATGGGGGGGAAGGATGGAACAAAATCCTCTTGGGCCAGGAGCATGGGGGAGGAAATCACAACTGTGAGCAGACCATGTGCTGTAGCTGGTGGGTAAATGTGCAGGCTTTTTGTGCATTTATAACCAAGATTAATTACTTTGCTTTATTACTTTCTATAGCATTGCAACAAACACAGAGCTTTACAAGTTCATCATGTGTGCATCTGGGTGTTTATATGAAATGTTCTGGCTTTGTTTCTCGTACTAATTATTCTTTCACAGCTAAGGACAGCTCTGACGCTTATCTCCATGTAAAAAGATGCAGTCCCATTTTCTATCACTTCTAATAATTAGACACAATTGCTACTCCATGCCAAAGTGGTCCCTGCAAACTGATCTGCTTTCCAGTTGTTTCTTTAACATTGCATGGAGTGACCTCTGAAGTTCCTGTCCTCAGACATCAGAGATGAGAATAACTGTGTAGGTAAAAATGAAGTATTAGGGCTGAATCCTCAGATGTATTGCAGTAGAAGATGTGCTGGGGATTTTAAAGGTGTTTCTCTGCTCCTACAGTTATTGAGAAACCATTAGACCCCTCCATAATTTTTAGTGACTGTTTTGTTTCTGTGTACTGTCACCCTAAAGGCTCTTCCCATCAGACTAGCGTTACCAGCACGCAGCATGTCTGGCTCAGCTCATGTGCTCCACACTGAAAAGGTGGGGGGGGATGTGTGCAGCACTGGCTTTATTTGGACTACATCAAGCTTAAGAGTCACTTTTGTTGCTAAAAGGCTGCAAGCTGGAGTTAGCCTAGGGTGTGACTGGTGCTGGTGTCTCTGCTAGCCCTTTGTGCCTCCCCTGCTCCTTCTGTCCTCTTCCTTCTTTCTGCCTTCTGCTGCTATCATAGCCTAAAGGAAAGCACCCTGTTAGGGTCCTAACCAGGATCTACCCCACTGTCATGTCACAGCTCTTATTTGTAGTTATACTGTGTGCATCTGTAGCTTTATTTTGGTTTTTACGTCAATAAATGAGGGGTATTGTTCTCCTCTGCTCCTTGCTATGTGCCTTCTCCAGGGACTGGTGCAATCATGTTCCAGGAGCTCCACCTGGAAGCCATCCTGCCACTGCTCCCCCTGCCTGCCCTGCAGGGAGTAATAGTGTAATAGTTTACATGTGTATTTCAATTATCTCTTCCCTGCTTTCAAGCTATGTTACCTACCATGCATCTATCATTATGCAATAGCAGATTCGGCTATAACATCAAGACTACATTAAAGCCCTGCTTGATTGATTTCTTATAAAGATTAAGGTTGCTGACACTTTCTGCCCTAACTCAAATAGAGCACACTGGCTTTGATTATTCTCTGTTCCACACCAGTATAAATCTGAATTGGTGGACTTCTGCAGATGCAAGGAGAAAATCAGATGTGCCGGCGAGGCCTTTTGATGTCACCAGCTGTCTGCTCTGATTTGCACGTATTTCTGCAGAAGGAAAACAGGAATTCTTTTTGTAACTAATCACTCAATTCAATAATTAATCTGAGTGCACAATCTATGTCATAGTTGGAATTATTGTGCCAGGTTTCATCACTCTGCCTTCATTTGTATCTCCCTGGTAACTGGCTGCGACAGGGAAAACAATCAGTGGGTTTGCTTAACCAAAATGTTAAGATGGAAAACACATTTAGCTTTAGGTGCTAAAACTTTTTCTAGAGGAGGGAGAAGAGAAGGAGAGTGGACATGGAAGCTTTGAACCAATGATGCTCACTCTGACACCAGTATTTTTATATTGGTGTACTGCAAGCAAAGTCCTTCCAAGCTTATTTCAGTTTTTATTTTTCCATCACTAAAACTAGAAGGTTTTACTTTTCTGTCACTGCTGCCTTCTGAAACAGGGCATGTCCTCTAGTAGCAAGCAAGCAAAGCATGTTTTACTGAGTGCCTTGGTTCAAACACTCCACAGCACTCTGCAGCAAGTCACGCTTCCTCCCGATGCCAGGCAGCCCGTGGCCAGCTGCTCCAGGGTGGCAGGGTGCAGGTACCTTGTTTGACTGCGGGCTGTCCAGTTGCTGTTGTAGCACCAGTTTGTTTTCTCTGTAAGTGGTGGGGAGAGGGAAGGGAAGAGCCTGTAGGTTTTGCTGTTCACTTGGATATATGCCTATGTGGAGTGTAGTTACTAAATTAGGGTTAATTCTTTAATTGTGGTAGCTGATGCAGGTAGTGGAACCATTAAATCTACGTGAACCTCTGCCTGTCCTATATGGTTCCCAGCAATTTAGCAGTATACTTCCATTGGTATTTTCTTCTTTCAAGCTAAAGTTGATAAAGGAAGTTGTTGTGCTTTGCTTTTCTGGCACACAGGAGATCTTAAAGAACCAGAGAATTTGAGGGTTTGAGCCACTGAGCAGCTTGGGCACCACACCACTGACACTCCTGGTCTAAGCTCTAGGGTGGCTGTGCAACCTATTACAGGTGGCAATGGTGTCTCTTGAGGACCTGCAGAGCTAGGTGCAGTTTAGGGACAAAACTGTTGAAAGACTGGGCAGATGAGGTGGAGCTTAATGCTTTGGTATTACTAATTGGTAGGTCCTGGTATTTCTTGTCCACTTTCTTTCTGTTGATTCAAATGTTTCACCCCAGCCTCTCTGCAGGCTGCTTTGAAAATTGCTCTCCTGACTGGCTTGGACAGGAGCCTCTTCACGCCTCTCGTTGAACTTGAGGCAGAGAACAAAATAGTAATTGGGCCAGAGAAAGTAAATAAGATAAATCTTCTTCCAGAACCTCCTTCATATAAACTATAAACTCAGGTCGCAGGAAAGCATTGGGTAATCGAGCCTTACTGACTGAAGTCTTGCCTAGAGGAGGCGTTTCCTATCTTAAACAGAAATAAGAACTGGCAGCACATGCTGTGTGGAGCCAACTTGTAAATGTGCTTCAGAGATTTTCAAAGACTGCCTGCTAAACTGCCTGCCCTTTTTTCCTTCCAGAAGATTTAACAGAGAAATATCTTTTTTCTATATCATGATCCGTGTTTCAAAAAGGAGCAAGGGACCAACCTATGTCAAGACTGGGATAATTCTTTATGTGGTCAAAGGTATAAATGTAAGCCTTTGTAGGATTTTTCACTCTAAAGGTAAAACTAGAAAAGGCCAGGGAACTGGAACTTTTGAAGCTTGGGCCACAGATGGCCATGAGCTTTTAGACCCACAAGTTAGATATGAGTTGTAGGTATTTGGAATAAGACTTATTTTGAAACCTGTGTACTGAGGGTTGCAGGAGCTTGTGATATTGTGACCAATTTGTTGCTAGACTGGTAAGCAAGCAGAGGAAAGTCTTCCTCCCTGCTCAGCTCTCCCCCATCATGTACCTTTTCTCCCCGTCTTTTCTGATTCATATTTCAAACCACAAATCGTACAGAAAGATGCCCTCTATAGGTCATTTTATACAGTGGTGATTTACTCGCAAACACTACCCTGAGTACTTTTCTGTCAGCATGCCTTAAATCTTACCCCTGTTGGAGCTGTAACCCTGCACCCTGTTAGTCACCCGCAATAGGCAAGCCTGTGGGTTCTGATTATAAACCTGCATTACCATATTCTGCGTAATAGTTATTTTTCATTATTGCTTTGCAATTTTCTTGCCCTCTTCCCAACAAGAGAAAAAAATCAGGTCTTCATAAATTGTGACTACGCTCCTGTCACTTGTGATCCATTGGTTTGTACAAAACCATTAATTATGATTCCTCCTCATTAAGTCTGACTATGAATATCATGCAGAGACCAGTGTTGCACTAAGCTTTTTTGTTGAGAGACAGCGGTAAGCCATGACCTTATAAAGCATAGCAGTCAGTATTTTTATTAGTATATAAGATATGATGCATTACACCTGCCATTTCTGTTATGTTCGTGGATGGTGCATAGCTCTTAGAAACTTGGTACTTGACATTTAAGATTGATACAGCACCAATTAATTTAAAAATACAACCTAGTACAGGATTCCTGGCTATTCTAGTTATCCAATTAGCACGGCATTGTGAACTGCTTGCATTCTGTGTGTGAGAAACAATTTGTAAGCAGGGCATCAATGTTAATGCTGTTTTAACCTTTGTTGGTTTGCTTAAGGACATAATGTTTGAAGAGATGCTTACATCTTCTGGAAAAACTGCTCATTTTGGCCAACTAAGTTGACCTGCTTTTTGGTATAGTAATAGGAAAAATGTGCTTAGGATATGGTTTACAACCTAGACATTCTGGTCTTCAAACTTGCTTAGAGAAAGCAGTCACCTAGTAGCAAGACTGTGGCATTGGTGGTGATGGGAAGACTGGGGTCACAGTACAAGTGGCAGCTGGGAGTTATTATCAACTACTTATTCTTAAAAGAATTATTCTGTTGCTTGAAGAACATCTTTAGAAGTATCATTGAAAACACTCAGCTGAGCTGGCATAGCTCAGGTTTGCTAGCCTAGCCATCTTCCTGGCTTTTTTCAATTGCTTTTCTTCCATTTTTTTCTAAAAACTCTGTAGGAGTCTGCTACTACTCCCATTCATATCTAGGCATGCATATGCAACAGAGGGAAGCTCTTGGTGTTGAATTATGTTCCCCCAGCGAAAAGAAGCAGTTGCGTAAGGTACCAAACCGCCAAGAAGTTGTACCTTGAATACTCTGTATACTGTGCAAGAGAGAAAGCAGCTTTGATGTACCACGATAAGAGAAGGTGGTTATTTTAATGCCTGTATTTATCTGTGAGCCTGTTAGACTGAAGATGATTTTCTAAAGATGAACTTTGTTCTAGCTTTAAAAAGTGTCTGTATCAGCAGCCCATGAAAAGTTAGCTCTGTGCTCTCACAGGGAGTCTTGCAGCTGCAGGCTTCATCTATGAAAACTATTGTAGGTTTTACCTTCTCTGTCTCCTGCTTGTTTTAACTGAACTTCCCCAGAAATGTATGAAGCCATTGGAGGGGAATCTGGGGCAGCATTTAACAAACTGACCTCGGTAAATATCTTCAGAACTAGGAAGCTGATTGGAATTGGAGGAGGAGTAGGGAAGTTTTCAAGTCTCTATTTTAGCTGTGTTTATTTTGTAGGATCCTTATCAGGAATGAGACCTATTAGAAAGAATGCACCTCCTTTATCAATCTTTAGGATGAGGTTTTCAGGGACAGTGATCTGAATACTCAAAGTACTTCAGATTTGGATAACAAGAGCACAAATTGCCATGGAAATTGTCTTGTTTAAGCTGATCAGGATAATTTGAAAACTAAATAAAGGTTAATAAAGTGTATGCTAAGCCACCAAGTAGAAAGGAAAATCAGAAAATTGTATTCAAATAGTTGCTGTATTAGGGAGACTGCTAATTGCATCTCCTGAGTGAACAGGATGGGCTTTGGGCATAAGAAAAGAAGGCAGTTGCCTCAGGCAACAAAACCATAGCCTTAAGCCAGACAGAGAAAGACCTTCTGGGTTTCTCAGCAGCTGTTGTAGCTTTGGATTTGGCAGTGGTTGAAGAGTGTCTGTCTCAGTCATCTTCTTCCCCAGCAGATAGGGGCCACACCATCCAGGGTGTTTTGCCAGCCATGGACTGTCCTGCCCTGAGGTAGTGTGCAGGTAGTGAGCCATCCTGCTGAGTAGGGAAAAGGGAGAAGAGCCAGCGATTTTGCTGTGTTTCTCCTCGTCTCCTTCCTCCTCCCTGTGTCATCCACAGGGGTGGTGGGCACTGGGGCAGGGAGGTGCTGAGCTGGGTAGGGGCTGCTGGGATGGGGGCAGCTCTGCTGCACCAGGGAATTAAACGTACTTCACATCAAGGAGAAGTAGTCTAGGCATGTCCTCTCATTAATGCTGCATCTGCTCATAACTCGGTACAGACCTGAAGTTCTGGAAGTCACCACCCAGTAACTCAGCTGGTAGATATCAGCAAAGACAGTGGTCACGACTAAACGAAACAAAATACTTGCAACTCATTTTATATGCCCTTTCATTGTTCTTTGCTGGGTGTAAAACAACAAAAGAACCAAAACCTCTCCTGGGAGCCAGGTTGGTTTCAGAACTAAATAAAATGTTGTCTTCTGAGCTTGGCAGGGTGATGCTGGCTGTGCTCCTTTACACTGCATCTGTGAAAGCCTTGCAACTGAGTGGGTACCCTGTTTGTTCAATAACTGAAGGGCAGAAAGAGCCAACCTCTGTGTCCTTAAACTACGAATAATTTGAGAGATCCTGCTCCCTTGGCAGCAGGCTGTTTCTTAAAATCACCAAATGAGTTAATTTAAATAGGCTAAAATGTAAGCTTTCTGGCATCTTCTATGTCTCCAGAAACCTTTTTCCTTTTAAGTTAAAAGAAAGCAAGGGAAGAAAAAACTTTTGAAAGCTAGCACCATCTGTTGTGTTGATCAGTGTAACAGTGTAACCCACTAACACACCTTACTCTTTTTTTTTTTTTTTTTTCCTTGTGTTTTTCTGATCTATTATATCAAGACTTTAAACAGTTTGGCCTGCTATGTCTTTGCTTACCTTAAAACTCAGTCTAATCTGGTGTGATGTATTCCCTAGCTCCCATATGAAAAATGAAGAATCTGCCTTTTTAGAAACTGCTTCTCTCCTAAGCCAAAATATCCATAAAGCAGTAGCTACTGTTCATTCACTTGCACGGAAACATCCATGATTTTTACAATTTTTTGGATCCAGCCACAAAAAATGTCACAAGTTAAATAACAAACCTTATTCCCTGAGATCTGTCTACATTATTGATGGTGCCTTTAACAAACAGAAAAACAAGTAAGTGGGCGGCAGTCTAGCCTCTGCTTTGATCTTAGCGTGCATCGGGGAGAAGCATTGGCCAAACAGAGAAGGTATGCGTCAAAACAGAGGGATGAAGGAGGACATTGGCAGGACAGCTTCTGACCTTGTGTCCAAAGACTGCCAAAATTTCACAGTTTTTTGTTGATAAATGGAATAGCTTTTAAATACACTGCGATTTCCATTCATTCCCTTTGCTGTTACCCTCCACCAGACTCGCGGTAGCTTGCAGGTGATTTCTCTCAAGAACTGAAGGGGAACTGTACCCTGACAGGGAAATCTCTGTGCCAATTCATTCACTGTAATATTTGGTTGCATACCCTTCTGGTCCTTGGGACTTAAAAGAACATAACAATCATTACTGGCTCTTCTGCAATAGTCTGTTGTGCTTATTTGTCATTCTAATTAGTTCTTCAGATGTCTGCTGGAGATTAACTTTTTTGGCAACAAGGAATGCAAAACAAGGAATGGAGGTGATTTGGAATTAGGCACACTGAGAGCTCTTCCCAAGAGCAGAAAACGAGCTTTGTCTGTCCACATGGTAACATCAAACACCCCAAGCTGCACATAGGGGACTTGGTTCATTTCAGACAACCAAGCTGTTCTGGCTTTGAGAGCAGCAGGCACAGTGACTGCTGTTCCTGGAAAACATTTCACAATCTTGAACCTTGACTATATGCGCAAAATAAAATCATAGTAAACTATATACATAAATCTTTAGAGAGATGATGGAAGAACAGTATGGTCTGCTTCCAGGTACTGCACTCCAGGTAGACACTTAGGATGATCGTGACACTAACTCTGCTTTATTAAACTTCAGACCTCGTGGTGGCCTCTGCTCTTAGGGTGTTATGTAATTAAGCCTAAAACTGAAACTCCCATGAATGGTAGGCTGTGTCCAAGCTTGGACATTGCCCTTCTATGGTGAGGGAAGACCTGGCTGTTGATCTGCCCATAGACCACAAAAACCAAAATGGAGTCAAAAGTCTGGGTTAGTCTGATTGCATCTGAGAAGGTAATGCCTGACCTTGTTGAAGGTTATTCTGCGGATCAATGTCTTCCTAATAAGCTTGTTCACTGTGAAGGTGTGGGGTTGGCTTAGTACCGTGCTCTGTGGTCTTACTCTCCTGAGCCATCTCTATGTGATACTTGAAGCTTTAGAGCTGGCAAGTGTTGCAAAAGCCATAAAGCTATATAGTGCCTACAATAAGCTGCTGAATTTCTTCTTCTGTTCCATCTAGTGCTGGCTCTGTAATGCTTATCCAGAAATATTTGGATATAAATGAGCTGTGAGTATCTTCTATTTGTTGCAGCAACAGGCAATTGAAAGGCTAAAATAAATGTAATATTCTCAAAATAAATCTAGGGAAATCCAACAGCCCATCTTCAGCATTTTGGCAGCTAGTGTTGTATTTATTTTTCTTTTCTCTGAGTCAAACTGACACTCTTCCTCTCAGCAGGTGGAAGCCAAAAGCATATATCAGGGTGGTTCTGTGAATGGCTAAAGCATTTATGGCATTCAAATAAGTGTGTTCTGCCCAGCTGTTTAGGAAAATATGTTGCATAATTGGTGTAGCATAAACAAAGTGACTATTGGTGAGCACAGCTGTCACTTTTATAGTCAGACTTGATGGAGAGTCTGGGAGTAAATTGTTCTGGAAATCTGGTGGGTCTGTTTTGCCATTCTTAATCCGTAAGCTTCCAGAAGAATCTAGAAGATTTCTCAAACAAACATGATGTGCTTGTCTTTTGTGCAGGGAAAATTATAATCATTTTTGTCATTGAGATACAACACTATTTCCTTCAGACTCTTATTTTTAGTGTCCAAAATTAATTTCTAACAACTCTGTTAGATTTGTGTGTGCAAAGTAAATTAATCAAACCAAACTTAACCAGGGCTTTTGAAGGTGGGTTGGGTGTTTTGTGGGTTTGGGGTTTTATTTTTTATTTTTAAAATGAGGATGGAGGATGATTTTTTTTAAAACAAGCAAGTCGCTTTTATTTAAAAATAGACCATATTGAGTAACCAAATCTTAAAAACTTATTTACTGGTCTTTTTAGCACATTAACTTCTTGGATCACACTATTGCCAGATCTGAGCTATTTGCCTGAAGCTGTGAAGTAATAAGAAACTTGTTCAGAATAGGAATCTCTCCAGTTGCAATAGTTCCCTAAACAGATATGTTCTAGAAGTCATAAAGAGTTACTTCTCCTGGTATCATGATGTTCCAGCCAGAGAAAAAGAAGAGAGCATTTTGATAGATAGACTTCTTCCACAACAGGGAATAGGTGGAGGGGGAACTCTGCCTATTCAGTTATTGATATGAAGGACCTTCTGTCTTCAACAGAGACAATAGGAAGTCATATATCACTAAAACATCTGGACAATGGAATCTGGGACTAGTACAGGCACATATCCCTTCACTGACTTGCCAATTGATTGGATCACACTAAACAATATAGGGCTGGAGACGAAGATGACGGATAGAAGGACAAGACCTCTCTTGGAGGGCTTTACTCCCTAAGGAAATTTGCCAAGCAAGCAGTGTAGGAACCAGTGTTGGGTAGAAGTAGCTCATATTGAAGTAATCAATAGGCTTTCTGAATGAAGGCTGCTATGAGATGCAAGTTAATGTAGTCTTGGTTCTGTGGCCTCTTCAAGAGTCTCCTAATTATAGAGGTTCACTTTTTGTGTAAGTGTGGTGGGACTTAAGGTCTGTTAGCTGGATGTGCCTGGATGATCTCCTACCGCCAGCTCCCCAAGGGAAGTGAAAGGCTTTCAAAATTGAAAAGGAAAAGGTGAGGCTTAACACTTTGTAGAAAACCCAGAAATGAAGAGGTAAGCCAGAATAGAAGTAGAAGGGGTTGTGCACCACTGTGCCACTGTGTTCTTGAAGATGGATCCTCTTCTCCAGGTTCATTTGCAATGCTCAATGACTTTGAGTTGCAGAAAATGCTGCAGTCCAGGGAGTTTTTCCTGTGGCCTCTGAGGCTTAGCTGCCTGCTCACTGCTCCTTACTGTAGTCCCTTTGCATCCATCTGTGACCTGTGACTCTGCCAGCCCCAAAGCTCCAGCTAAATGACATGGGGAAAGTCTCATCTCCCTACATATCTGCCATGTGAGGGCAGATGTCTCTCTTTACATGCTCCTTATAATAGATCTGATAACACAAATACAAGCAGAACAACTAAAACCAGACATTGTCCAGCACAGTAAGAAATCCAAAATGAGGATAGGCTTCTGTTTGGGAAGATGCTGTGTTTGTTTTATCAAAGACTAGAAGAACTTACAATATGAAACTAAATTATAAATTTTTTTTGGAAAAAAACCCCAACAACCCAACCAAACAAAAAAAAACCCAAAACCCAAACTCCTGATAACTGGGAATGGAACTGTGAGGATTTTTAGTGAATTACAGCCTTCTCTTGAAAGCTTATAGGCAGAATCCCAGGTAGCTATGGAAGAAACCTGATGAGAAACACGTGAGGTTAACCTCTTCAAATAATAATGTCATCTGCAGGAGTTTTCCAGCCATCAGCCCTTATCCCAGAAGACCATTTGTACTTCACAGCATTAATATTCATTAGGTGTAACGCCATATGTTGCACAGCAGGATGCACTGCCAGCAGACTGTTTGTCATAAAGCCAGATTTAATAAAGCATTGTAAAACAAACATTATGATGATAAATACAAAATGACAGGCTAATTAAGAGAATCTTAATTGCCATTTTTCTGTAATAACATTTGTTTAGTATGTATCTGTCTTGTGCTAGTACCTTCCTTGTACAGCTTTTCACTGTATTGGCTTCATAAAGGAATCTCTGCCTTGTATGATTTAAGGCATTTAATGTTCTGTTGCAGGAAATAAATTCAAGATCAATAAATTGTTGCTATGCTATGGATGTGTATAGTCATTGATCCCCAATCTTGATAAGTACAAAAAAACCCCACCCTGAAATACAGATTTCAGAGGGGTGTGAGTTGCTTAGGGACAACTTAATGCCCCCTCTTGAGGGAATAATTTGAAAATGCAACAGTTGCAGTTCTTTGGACAGGTACTGTGCAAATCTTTTACAGCAGGAGCACTTTTCAGTGAGCAACTTAAATATAAATTGCAGTTTTCACATAGCAATGCACAGACTGAAAGGTCTCTTTGTTCCTCCTTCACTAGAGCAGAATTTCATTATTGCTCCATTCCCCTACACTGGTGACTTCATGAGAGAGGAAGGGATTTAAAGAATGTGAAACGGTATTATGAATTAATGCAAAGAAGTGACACCTATTTTTCTTCTTGCTGTTACCTTTTTATCATAGTAGTTGCTGCCAGAGTGTCAGGAAATTAATATAACCTTCTTCAAACCTGTCAAGGTGGCGAGTTACAAAACTTTCAGAAACTTTCATGGTATTTCTCCATGTTCCTTCCACATTATGTGATGTCTGTATTCTGACAGTCACCTGACTTTCCATTACATGAGGAAGACAAAGAAAAAAAAATCATGACATGAGAAGAACACAGCAAAACTTGTATGGGAGGTTTGTCCCTCATAACTGAGGTTGTAATTGGTTTTTAATCCTTAGCTTGGTGAGGTTTCCTCTTCTGCAGGTGCCTCTTTCTGCTGTAATGTAGATCACCTGGGTTTCAGCCTCTGACTGTGTACTATTTTGCAGAGACAGGGTGGTGACCACAACCGAAATCAGGTACAAAATTGAAAGTCAGGAGAGGAAAAAACCCAACCCATTGAGTACTGTGGCATGCTTTAAATTGTACCACAGTGTCT
>VZTL01008031.1:6835-26639 GCA_013400535.1 Scopus umbretta
GGAACTTAGACATGAGATGGGGGGGGGGGGGGGGGAGGGATGTACAGGGCTGTGGATGAAGACAGTGCGATTTCTGCTAAAAACTTTTGAGGCTTTTTTGTGAGCTAGAGATGATCTTTATCACTCTAAGGCTTTTTTCTTTTAATTCTTCCTAAAGTGATTGTGGCAATTGTGGTGTTCCTGGCAGCCTTCTGGGTCTATAAGAAATGCTTTTCACAAAATGGGTGAGTAAGCCTACTTTTTTATTATTATTGCACATTTCTAAATGACTGAGCAAAAGCAGCACTAGCGCATATGTAAGTTCCTCGAGCTTTATCTGCCCTTTCTTTCTCAAATGCCTGATGATTATATGTGAGCTTATCACAGCAGCTGATGGGAAGCTAAAGTGCCTAACAATATATTTGACTTCGGTGTTGTATCTGCTCTTCAGATAAGCTGCTAATTAACACTTGCACTAATTTCAAGGAAGGAAAAACCCTGTTCTTGAGCTTGTGTTTGGCATAGGTACACTTGCCGAGGAAAGTACTGTTCACATCTGCTCTAAAACATGTCAGTTTACCTCTTAAAACCAGCAGTAGTATTGGTTTGTGTGGGCTTGTATTATTTTACTGCTTGGATGTGCTCTGGCATCACTAGGTCTCACAGGCTTTAAGAGCCAGAGTGGTTTACATGAGCTGGGAGTCTTGGAGGTGAACCAAAGAGCTTCTTCTCTTCTACATAAGGTGTACCAATGGTAGTGGAGGGTAACTGGAGAACCACTGTGGTTTTGTGTTTTGGACCAGCAGCACCTTGAATAAAATAATATGGGCTTAGTTACGAGGAAAAAGCGGAAAAAAACGTGACCTCAACCGGTGCTCCTGTGCTGTTTGAAAAAGCAAATAGTCAGCTCTGCTACTAGAATGTTTAATGTGTGGATCTGCTTCACTTTTTTCTCCTGCAGCAGCAGCGACTGGCGTCCCTATGTCAAAGGCTTGCAAAATCGACTATAAAACAGTAGCTGCATAAGGAGGAGTGTTCTCCTGATTCTAATGAGTCATGTAGGGCCTTTTGAACTTTATCTTCAAAACAGCCGATTGTTATGTATGCTTTTTCATGGAGGAGTGGCAGGCGATTTAAACACCTCTGTGCACTGCTTCTTGCAGTGATGTCTTATTTTCTCATCTTGAAAAAAGCCTATTTTGTTGGAGAAATAGTTTGTAACATGCAAAATACTGAAAATTCAGAGCAAGTTAGGTGGTACACGTAGAATGTTATGGTAAGCATCTCATCAAAACTGATTTACCTTTTAAGAAAATCTGTTGGAATTTATCTGGGGTACGTGAAGCAAAGGAAGGGATGCTATAAATAAAGCAAACGAGAGGAAATATTCCTGCGGTTCATATTTGTAATGAAGTACACACAGTACTACTTGGGAGAACCCTGAGGCTAGCTTACATCCAGTGAGGTTTTAGCCTTAGTATCTTCCACATAGGCAGTACAGTATCGTTACAAGGGCCAGAGCGGCTCTGTAAGCAGAGCGGTTGTGTGCCTGTGTGCTGCTGAGTATTTCAGTGCCTTGAGCGATTGCTTTTCATCCATGACTTGAATTATCTGTAGGCTGGATGGTCCAAATAAGAGTACATGGGAGTTAATAGGATTGGGGCAGCACGTTCTGCTTTCATCTGTGGAGAGGCTTCTCAGGGTGTAGAAAGGAGGAGGGATCCAAAGCAACATCATCAAAAACCAAAAAATGTTGTATTCCTGACAATTTTACAACGTGAAAAGTCTTGCTGCAGCCAGTGCTTTCCTTAAGCTTCCTTGCTGTGAACATCTGACTCTTTCTTGTCTGAAAACCCTGATCTAATCTCCTTTTATTAAGGCCTAGATCTCCCTATTTCATTTTCTGGATTCCTGACGTAGCTGAGCCTTTGTGAACTGTTGTGCTTCCAGTACCCCATACTTGCTGGATTGTAGTCTTCAAATTACAGCAAAAATCTTTTCTTGCCCTCTCTTTCTTGTGTGCTTAATCTGCCAGTTTTATAGGACATTCAATTAGACCTTTTTCCCCTTCTGCTGTTCAGCTCGTATGCAGTTGATGAGAGTTTGAAGGAAACATGTATTTTAAAAACTAATGTGCCAGCTGAGATGGAAGAAACTGCACAAATGAATTAATTGATTCTTAAAAAGGTATACACTTTCCACTTAATTTGGACTTTTGCAATGCAGCTTAAGTGTCTTTTTTTAAATTACGGTTTACTTAGAATTTCAGAAGTGTGGAATCTATCTAGCTGTGAGCCTCAGTTTCCTATAGGAAAGACTATAATAACCATTCATTCATATTGGGAAATAGGATATATTACATAAAGAATTATCGTTTGGTGTCACTAACGATAGCTTCCAGTGGTCACATATCCCATATCTTCGTTTTGGGTTGTCTTTATAGAATGAGTAACATATTTTTCTGTCAGTTAGAAACTATATACGTAGTCGGTAGAATGTTGCACCTGTTTCAGCAGCGTGAAATAGATTCCAGTGGTGTGTTACTTTTGTTAGCTATTAGTATAATTCCCTATAATTAGAAGACTGTTGGAGCTGGAAACCACGTTTGCTGCGTTACGCGGACACTGGAATTGTAAAGGTGGTGTGCATCCCTTCAGAGAAAACCAGATGATGTGTCTCAGAATTACTGATTCATCTGTGTTTTCAGCTTTCTAAAAGAAAAATAAAATAAATGAAGGTGCAAACAAAATCACCTTTTTAAACCTTTTTATAAAAATTTTATTTCTTTCAAATTCAGAGGTTTGTAGCCCTAAAAAGGGTCAAAATATAGTTGCTTGTTTGGAACTGATTTCCTCTCCTACATTTTAAACTAGCGCTCAGTCCAGTAGTCAGATGCATTTGATGATAGTTACAATTGCTCCTGCACTTGTATAGGGTCAAATCAGCTCTTTCAAAAACCTGATTCTTCAAACCTTGTTACAACAGGACAGATGTAAGACAGGACAGCTTAGTTTGACTATTCCTTGTCAGTATTTTGTCATTACTACCTTTACAGTTAGAGTTTGCGATACAAATATTTTTGTAAATTAGTATCTTCATTTGTGTTGCTTTTCTCCATTGCACAGATTCTGAGAAGTTAATGGTTGAAATGTTATGTCTCTTACTCTGACTTAATGCAAAGGTCTTTTCGAATGCAGAGTCTTGATTTTATTTACTTTTAAGGAACAAGGGACTTTTCAGTATTTTTTGGTAAGTTTGAGAGGGCATATGTGAAAATTAAGCTTGGCGTTTCCTCCAAAATAACACATAGATTAAGGAATATCTTTACCTCTGAAGGAAGATGTTTCTAATTGAGATAGGATTAGTGTTCTGGATTAGTTTGGCTTATTTTTGGAGGGGGGGGGGGGNTTTGTTTTTGTTGTGGGGGGGGGGGGGGAAATTGAGTTCTTATGTTCAATGTTACCTTTTGCACGTTGTCACGTGCAAAAGGTAAGAGAAATTAGTGGTCTGGTATGTGTACACACCACTAACTAACCCCTGACGTTTTTTTTACGGTATGTAGAACTCCTTAGAGACCTAGAGTAATAGTGCAGAGGTTTTGTATGGGCTTTTTTCTGTAAGGCAAAACAGGAGTTATTCAAGAACTTGAAAATACATATACGTGGCTGTACTTAGGAATTTTAATCCTCATATGTTTAAGTGTTGTAAATTTGTTGTTATTGGACTTCAAAATCAAAATTATCACAAGCTAATATTCAGCTTCTGGTTATAAAATATGTACTAAACAACATAGTGTATTTAAAATAAATTATAAGGGACGATCCTGATGTAGTCTCCAAATTAGTTAGGAATCCTGTAACTGTTCTGTTTTCAGATTTTGATAATACTCGGGCACGGTCCGTTCATCACTTGCATTTTATCCAATGGATTATTTCTTTTCTACTCCATGGGCCATTCTTAGCAGTCTAGTGGATGAAATGAAGCAAAAATCTCCTCAGTCTAGCAGTTGCTTAGTAAGAAGAGAACAAATAATGATTTAGCTTCATGACTTTGCCTGTTGATTTAATGATAAAACTAAGGATGTGCTTTCAGAATATATGTTAAAACTATTTAAATGTAAAATCTCTGATTTGACTTGTCTTTTTGTTTGTAGGAAACGTGACAGCACTCCATGTATTGCCGAATATAAGAACTGTAAAGCATGAATGACCTTTTTTGGGGGTGGGAGGGAATTTGGAGTTGAATATACCTATCGGAAATGGAAAACGATGGCACTTGCGTTGAGTTTCTGTCGATGAATGTCTTGTACTATGACTTACACTGCTGATTAACAGTAGTAGGAGATCATTAATAGGGTGAAAAGAAACAAAAATATATACACACATACATATCTGCTTTTCCTTATGGGCCACTCATACTGTGTTTTCTGTGTATGTGAAAAGGTCTTAAAGGCACATACCTGTAGCACGCAAGAGTCTCTGTGTCGGCGGGAGTGCTGGACGTATCGCTGTCACAGTGCCAGCTGCTGCCGCCTGCTGCCTTCAGTGCTACCTCTTTTCTTGCAGAAGACTATCCAATATTAGTTCTGCTCACTAAAATCCCAGTGTGATTCTTGTTCATTTTTGCAGTTGAGGCGGTATAAATGATTATGTTCTCTCTTTGTATTCTGAAATGTTTTGTTATTAATTTCCTTAAGAGATTGGTGCCATTTAAGGCTATGTCTTTTTGAAGCTATCGAAATTTAGATCTTATATACACTCTCTCTTTGTTTGCCAGCGATGGTTTCTGTATATCTAATTAATTAAAATTTGCCTTTAAATCAGAGTTTTATAGCTTTTCCATTGGCTTAAGAAGCAAAAAAGCCATATATCTTTCTGGCTCTTTGATATATAGTCCCAGAAAGACTAGAGTGGATTTGTTGGAATGGAGAACTGAAGGTTTCTATAGCAAAGGTGTCCCCTGCCTTTGAATTCGTTGGCCTCTTGACAGAAGGTACCTAATTGAAGGAACTGCTGACAAAGCAGTGGTAGGCATCTCCTATCAGGAGCACAGTATAAGTTCCGTAGGACGCTTGATTTTTCTTGAGCCTTGATGACAGTTTTGGAGCTAATTTTCTTGCTTTTCTGGATAGAAGGGGTGCTGTATGGATCTAGCTTCCTTGCTTTTTTTACTTGAAATCAGGTATTCCACATATAGCACTGCAAATCTCTGTATACAGACTACAATGCTAAATCTAGCTCTGTAGTGCTAGCTTTAGCATCAGATAACCTGCTGAGAAACAGAAGCCTTTCCCTGTCTGACTCCCTTTTCTCTTCATGTTAAAGGGGACCAAACCAGCTTAGTTGCAGGAGTGAAGGAATGGGTATGCTGGCCGTGGCGGTAGATGTGGTCTCTCTGTAGATAGCTGCTTGCTTCATGAAGTGTTTTAGTCAGGACTGTGACTTCAGGAGCTCCCATTTTTGCATTTGCCTTGAATTAAGACTTGGATGTGCACTGGTAGCTGTTACTTTAAATACATACTTGCTATTTCTAATTCTTTATTAAAACCAAAGGCATAATTAGGAGAGGTTTTAGCTTTGTGAATCTCTGAGTTTGCTATCAACATACAGGCAGTTTATAAGAACCAATTTTCCCAGAAAGAAAAAATTGCCTCACTTCAGATGGCTGAGGCAGCATTTGAACTATTCTTGCTTGTCTGTGGTAGATTGGCACTGCTCTCCACTGTTGTGAACGGATTGTTTGAATAACACAGAACTGTTAGGGGCTTTATAGGGCTTTTTGGGACAATCCCAGCAGTTGTATTGTCAGGGTTCATAATAGTCTCTGGCTATTGAAAAGGGGTTTTGGCTACACAGAATGACTTGCGTTCATTGCCTAGCTGATACCTAGTTTGATAATTGTTTTTAAACACTGTGATAATATACTGGGAATTGAGTGTGTTGGTCACTAGCTAGCTTGATTATTTATGGCATCTTCAATGTTTTAAAATAAACTGAAATGCACTTAAAGCTCAAGTGAAATGACTGTAAAAAAATGGCCTTATTTTTACACATTTTTTCTGGATGTAAAGACTAGCGATGACTTGTAATATTACAAATAAAAATGTTAAATTATTTAGCAGTAAGTGTTTGTCTTTCATTCGTCATGTGGCAAGCAGCTATTTTCCCATTATTCTTAAGATGATTTTTCATGTAACAAACTTGCATTAGGTGGTGACTGTTGGGATCGAAGTTTGCAGTGTGTGCACAGAATTGCTTAATGGTAGTTGTACAGAATGTACATGTTAATGGTAATTTGCTGAGCAGTCTCGTAGCCTTTTGGTTGTCTTTTGGAAATGCAGAGAATTTCCCAGAACCTTTAAAACCTTTCAGTGTTCTCTCCTCAAAAACTTGATGGAGGAGAGGCAGGTTATCATGTGGCCATTCTGATGTAACACCAAGTCAAGAGCAAAGCCCAGAGAGTGTTCTGGTACTTTCATCCAGTGTGTGACAGATTTAATCCTTAGGCAACATAGCGTAGGCATTTTTAAGTAAAAAGTTAAGCTAAATGTGATTATTTTTAATCGTATGAGGTTCACACTCAAAATATACTTAATTTTCTTTGCAAAGGAATGTGGAGTCAGCTGCCTTATAGAATGAAGCCTTTCAGAGGGTGGAATAGAAAAATAACTAATATGCCCTTTTTTTTTTTTTTTAGTTTGTGGTTGTGATACTCAAAATCAGTTGGTGTGGACCACAAATGATGATAGCATGTAGACTGCGCAGCTTTACAATCTGTGAAGTTTTGGGATTGCAGCGAGCATTGATGGGACGGGCAGCTACTAGGCAATTTGACTTAAATGCTACAAATTCATTTGTCCTAATTGTCATAAATTCTGCACCATTTTTCTAAAACTCAGTCCCATATGAATTGTTTCATTTTAGAATCTGGAATTGATAATTAAGAGTCATGAACGCATGAACTTTGGGCTAAGAAAAAGGCTGGATGTAACAAAAATGTGTTGTTGCCATCTACTGGTAAAACAAGCTATGTTCTCACAGCGGGAGTAGCAAAACATAGGTGCAGGATTACCTAGTTTAATGTTAAGTAGCGTGAAGTGTCAGTGGTTGGTAGGCTTCTCAGTGTTACACTTAAAATCAGTGTTAATGCTCACTTTTGAGCATGGTTCATACGGGGTGGTGAAAACGGAGCTGGGGACTGAAATGAAGAGACTTGCAGCAATTAGGTGGTGTCCGGCAGGGAAACATGTAATCTGTCTACCTGAGACAGAGCCCAATACCAAGTAGCACACAATTTTATTTAAAAGAAAAAAAAATATCTGAGTAAATAACAGGTTAAGGCAAACAAATAGCACATGGAATATAACTGGTCAGAAGGTGAGGTGGCTGTGCTCTCACACATGGGCCCTGGTTGAAGAATCTTAGTTACGTGTTTGAACAGATGCTTCGCTTTCTCTTTAAGCATCCCTCCTAGTTGAACGTGATGGTGACTGTCCTCCTTTTGTGCAGGATGTTCGGCCTGTAGGTGTAACTTCAGGTCAGAGAACAGAAGAGCATACCATACGTGTTTGAGAAGCAAGATCGTGCTTTTGATGGTGTTTATAAGGACTTTGGGGGGCGGGGGAATGAAGTTTTCCATTACTGTTGCTTTTCCCCCTACATCATAACCGATTTCAAATGGTGCTAGACAAAAACTGAGACTCTGAACACCAAGAGAAATCGGTCAGCCTGTGTAAGAGACATTTTCCTGGCTCAGAGAAGAATCCTCTCGTAGATGACAGCTACGCGTTCTTTAAAGACGACTATTCAGTGGTCTGATCAAACGCTTCATCCACACAGCGATCGTCTTTTCTGTGTATAATAACATGTTTGACAACAGTGAGGTCAAGCAAAAATAGTTTAGCTTCATTTTAGTGGTTTGGATGCAAGGGTGTAGACGTAGTTTGAAACATTACTAGCAGTTACCAGCAATAAACGTAAAAAAATAATTCTCGAAAAAGGAGTGGATTCTCTGTGCACCAGTGTGACATCATCATGATTGCTGAAGGCACTTTTGTGTTTAACTGCCGAGATCAAATTGTTGGAGGGAATTTCTGTGTCTGCAGAGCAAGTCTCCGGGAATGATAATTCTATGGCGATAGAGTCCCCAAGCGCAGAGTGGCAATACATTTGCTTTAAGTTAGTAAATTAAATGTTAGGGTCCTAGTGATTGTATAATAAAGGAAACGTACTCTGCCTGTCAAGATGCAAGTAGTACTACGTTGGTTTTCATGCAACTTTCGGATCACTTTACTCTGGACAACTTTAACTCAATATCCATTGTTTATTAAGTAGAAATACATTTGAAGGAAGCTGTTCCTGTTGTGGCCCTAGCTTGAGAGGGTGTATACAGTGGTTGTAAAAGTGTCTAGAAATCAGATGATGTTACAAAGTGGATGGCTGGCAAAAAACAAACAAACAAACAAAAAAAACAACCCAAAAAAAAGCATTGGAAAAAGTGCTGGTTTAAGGAGTAGAGGCCGTCGGTGAACTTAGCAGCTGCTTGATCTCCTCCCACGCTGTAATTCTTGCTCCTAGAACACTGATTTCAAATGGTGCTAGATACAAAGTGGGAAAATCTAAGCCACCATGTGAAACCAGCTTCCAGAGGAAGACACATCTTGTGCACGGCTGCAGGCTGAGAGAGAAAATCCTTCATCTCCACCATACCTAGAGAAAAATTCATTTATTTCATTTTATTAGAAAGTAAGGCAGTGAACTTCAGGACAGTTATTTTATTGACACCCTTTTTTTTTGTTTTTTTTTTTTGTTTGTTTTTTTTAATCTTGTGAATAGTTGAGGCTGATGTAGGAGGAATGAAATAATGTGATGGAGAAGCCCCCACTCTGGCAATGACTGTAATTTCCTTTCATAGCCAGGTGGAATATACTGAAGCTCTTACCAGCAAGTAGTGAAAAAGGTCGGACTTTGTAGTGCAGAGTATGCTACTGATAGGGGGAGTTTTTGTTGTGCAGGAACACTTTTTTTGTGCCAGTGCAGATAGAACCAGGCTATAAACCTCATTCTGTCCAAGGTAGGGAGCGTTCTGACTTTCCATCACTTACTGGTCTCGGGATCAGGTGCTTTTTGTGACAGGGAAAGGAAATGGGACTATCATGATGGAGCTTCCTTTGTCAGCTGTGCCACACGGCCTGTAAATAGCATGCTTTTCATAAGCAAGGAGTTGCAGATTTTTCTGAGACAAGTTTTAAATACTGTAGGGACAATGAAAATAAATTGCATGGGAACTGCTTTGAGTGCGGGTCAGAATGAAACCTAAAAAGGGAGCATTTGCAAATCTAACTGTAAATGGTTCGACGAAAGTTGTCAAGGAAGTAGGAGAGTGTGAAAATGAGTGGCTGATGGTTATTGGAAATGGAATAGGTCTGAGCAGTGCTGTGGTGCAGCACAGCCCTGGTAGTTAACCCGCAGCGTACGTGTCTCGGTACAGCAGGAACAGATGGGCTGTCTTGAAGCCTGTGAATGACTACACACATGCATCATTCAGGAACTGTCAAACCCTGGCCACTGTGCCTAACCTGTCCTGATGCAGAAGCTGATGTAAAACGGAATAAAGTGTGGCAGAAGTGGAGTTGGGAGTTTCACTTATTGATGCCCTGGGTTTTTGGCAACTCTCTGCATTAGTTTTGTAACCAGATCCAAGAATCTGTTTCAGTGCCTACATCCTAGTGCACACCTGCAGACAGCAGAGGAAAAGCTCAGAGAAAAGAGCGTGTCCTTCCAAGAAAGGGGAGTGGAGGCAGGGGAAAGAACTGTACCAGGTTACTGTGCCTGGATATTTACTGTAGTTTCTAAATCCATTAACTGGGGCAACAGGGTGAAAGACAAGTGGAAAGCAGGTTCCCTCCCCAGTGTCTGTCTTGCTGGCACAGTTATTTATGAGGCACCATATATTACCGGTGTAAAGATTTACTACTGAAAAGCTGGACCAAGAGTTACTGCTGGGTGGAGGTCAGCTGCCGCACAGATAAAGTACCACAGGAGCATCTCTGAGAAACGGGCTCAGAGTGAGGGCTGCTGTGGTTTTGTCTTGTCTCAGTAGAAAGCATGTGCCTTAACAGTAAAAAGAAATCTTTATTAGGGTTTTCAAAAACAGGTGGTGGAAATGTGACTTACGTTTGTACTGCTGAAAATGAGAGCTTCTGTAGAGGTATGAGACTGGTCCAGAGTCTGAACTGGGTCTGAACACCTGTGCATACCTTCCCCTCCACTGTCCAGAGCAGACTAACCTTTCCAGAAATACCGCGCAGCAGTTGAAGACCAAGGGCTCATTCATTATCTATAGTTTGATAAAACCAGGTTTCACTTCAGCATAATTAAGATGCTGTTGCCCCTCCTCCAGGGGATTGTCCTCTTGCCTTGACAAGCTCCCCTTCCCTCCAAGCAGCCAGAAGGTGTCAGCCCTTTCTGCCAAACTGCAGGTACACTTTTTATGAAGGATACATCTGTGACAGCGTATGCTGTTCTTTCCAAACCTAATAGCATGCTTGGGCAGGCAGCATGCAGAGGGGAGGAGAAAGAAGAGAGCAGTTCAAGACACTGTGATGCACAGCACTCAACTATTAATACGCGCACGTGCAGAAAAATAAACGAGTGCCTGTCTCAAGCATTTGCTGGGTGTGTGTTGAATGTGTACATATGGACATACACAGACACACATATGTGTGGAGACAAGCAAATACTATCAGCTATAGTTGGCTTTCTCAAAGCATTCTGGAGTTTTCAATAAATAATAGCAGAAAAAGTACAATATTATCACTCTTTTTTTCCTCCTTTTTCAGACACATTTTGGTAGCAGTACTGTTCTGTAGCTTCTTTCAGAGGAACATCTCAAAGCCTTTCATGGACTTCGCACCGCTTTATACCTTCTCCATGAGACAAAGGCAAAAAGGGAAGAAATCCCTGCCTCTGCCATGAAAGGGAAATACCTCCCTAGCCTAACCTAGCCTAAGACCTGTAATGTGGTCTGCAGGAACAAGGCAAGCCTGGGTGTCAGAGGCCTGATTTTTCACAACCTACAGCTTATAAATTAAGGCACTTCTGGGGCTTCCACACAGTAAGCAAAACATCTCTGTATGACCCCATGTGCATCATAAATTTTTTCCTCCATTTTCAAATCACGGAGTGAAACTCATGGTTCGTCAGGCCTTAGTCTCCCCTGGAGAAAATATTCCCGTTTTACACGCAGAAAATCTGAGCCTGATGCATCATCCCCACAGTCAAGGAATGAGTCAGACCAGGGCCAGGTGCAGGACAGAGGGGTGTGACAGTACAAGTGGTGACCTGCAAGGGGAATTGAAATGAGTGAACTTCTAAGGTTTCAAAAAAGCTTCCTCAGCCGGGGGGAGCCTGTAACTGCATCTGTTTGTTGTGCAGTTCTGTTACTGTGTGGTGTTGCGTAGGTCAGGTACGGACAAATGTGCCCTAACTTGCAGCCCGAGCCAGTCGTTGGTGTGTAACGCTTTCTGTGTCAGCAGCAGTGCTGACCTAGGCTGAGTAAAGGTAGGGTAGATGCTGCTTTGCTTAGTGCGGATGACGACCATGACTAGAAGATGGCTCTAGAGATGCTACTGCTATTACGGGCAGCAAAAACACGTACTTCCCTCATGAGTTTAAAGCATAATGGCGATTTTTTTTTTCCTTGATTAAGAACAGAATAAAAACTCCAGATTGCATTCCTCAGTGAACATAGTCTATTCCATTAGTCCTACTATTGTAGCCTTACAATTACAGTAGAAATAGTGAAGTTAAAAGCCAGGCGCTCTGGGTCTGCAAACCTTGTGCGACCTGAGCCCCCAAACCCAAAGGCGGTCTGATCAAACCTGTAAAAGCCTGTTTGAGGCTATTTGAGCAAGGGACAGTCAGGCCTGCTTGACACTGGAGTCATTAATTTCAATTCCTATTAAGGGTAGTCCGTCAGAGCACTCACTAGCATTTGTCGAACTGTGCTGAACTGTCACCAAGCTGCCTGTCATGCTAGTCCACTTTTTAAAATGGTCCAAGGGTTTGCGGGTGAGAGGAAGGCCAGTTTTTGTTTGCTCGTTTGTTTAATGTAGGAAGAAGCGGCTCTTTTCCAGATAATTTAGGGCAGGGCAGGTGACAGGCAGTGTCAGTGATGGCTGAAATTTGGCTTGTGACTAGGTCCGAGAGGTGCACCTTAGCCTCTTCCCTTTGCACGGTGGCCTCACTGGAGGCACACCTAGTGCGTGGTTGACTCTTGCTGCTTTGGGTGACTTTTGATAGAGCTGGTTCCCAGCATGGGTTTGGTGCCAACCAGGATTCTCCTAAACAATGCTGAGCCATGGTCTGGTAGTCAGCACTGGCAAACAGGTATCGGTGGTTTGCATGCAGAGAACCTCCTGTTGAGGGCAAGGTAGTTCAACACTAGCATTGACCCAGGCAGACGGGGTGATGTGATGGGCCATACCAGCCTTCATTTTATGGGTCTGCCATGCTGATCCACATTTTCTGTGGTGCTTGGGTCTAACAACGTAGGCTAAAAAAAAGTGCAAGAGACCTTTAATTTGCAGATTACAGATCTTTTGGAGAAACTTGGAGATAGTTCATAACAGCACAACATCACTAAAATAATTAGGATTTATTCACAAGGCCTGTTTTGTTGTTTGTTTTTCTTTTTTAAATCCAGAACTTTGGTTCAGACCGTTAAGTAAAATACAACACTTATTTGCTATTTGCTCTTGCTTGCCTCAAAGCTATTCTGAACTGAAGGCAGCAGTTTTAGCATGGTGACCATTCGAGGAATGCTAGATATTAGGACTACAGTTTCTCATCATCTGCTTTCTGTCTGCTCATCTGAAATTGCTTTGACTTGCCTGGAGTCATGAAGTTTTCTCCCACCTTTGCTTTCATGAGAGTTCCTAGGCAAAACCACAGCCTGTTTGGAGGGCACGGGAACTACTGAATCACTGAATCCTATTGAGGATTTCACATTTCACAAGGAACGATGGCAAACTTACAGAGGGGAAGAAAAGCACCGCACTTACATGACCCAGGTCCTGAAAGAGCACTAGGAAGGTGCAGCACTGAAAACTCATCAGATTTAGCCATATGCAGCTTGACTGAACAGCACATTACAAAACTAAGTACGCTAAAAAAAATTATTCACCGAAGTAGCTGAAACCAGAAAAGTAATTTTCTGTTCCTAACTTCTGTACCTAAGCACCACCTTAGAATATAAAGTATTGATTGCGGGTCTCAAAGGCAGTCACAGGGAGATTATTGTTGTGATTTGTATAGTCAGTTCAGGAACATGGTGTTCCCCCAACACTGCCGTTCCAGCTACTGTAGGTAATGTCAAGGGAAGTCGTATTTTTCTTTGTGTCATTCAAGAGACAAAAGAATATCCTGTGCCAGTGAAGAGCATAAGGAAACAAATACTGCCAGATGTTCACTGAAGTATAACCTGCCCTTAAACTGGACATTGGAAAACATGCCTTCAGTACCCTGCCCATATCTTAACGCAGTAGAAGGACCTGTCAAAAATAGCTGGAGAAAAGCAGTGACCAAACTCCTGGCCGAGTCCCCTGAGCACATGAGCTGGTTGGTTTGTACCTGTTCCCAGGATTTCTATCAGTCTGTCTGTCACTGAAACTTCACAGTATGTTCGAGAGCCATCGTCAATGTTTAAGAAGCATTTGAGCAATATATCCAAATACAAAACCAGTGGCTGCTGTTGGAGATCTACTATGCACCATAGCAAATGTTTGTGTGGGGAGCTGAAGCGATGTGCTTAACTCAGAAATAGCGCTCTTCCTTGGAAAGCTTAAGGTCTGAATCACACTGTGTTGGCTCAGTTTTTAGCAGACAAGCTATCACATATGCCGCCCTGTAGGCGAAGAGTCGTCACTGGCATCAGGATTAGCAGCCAGGCTCTTTCCCTTTGAAAACTAGAGAATAATGATCCTGAAGGCTAAGGCTGACTTTAAGTACGGTCAGGGCAGGAGGCTGCCCAGGGCTGGAGGCTTGGGGAGGGTGGCTAGGAAGACCAGGAGCAGGAAGGGTCCACTCGCGTGCGTGCTTGGCCTGCACCGGCCCCCGTGTTCCTCTCCGTTCGAAAGGAGCCAGGTAACGTGCCCCCAGATTGAACTTTGTTACTGCAAAGACGGTGACAAAGTTATTCTGCTAAAGATCCTGGAGGCCTTGACCACTCCACTGCTGCCTATGAAGCTGAGAAGACTGGAGCCAGCCCTAACATACCCATGGCTGATGTTCCGAGTCAACTGAAAACACTAGTGACGTGGACAAATAGGAACACCGGAGAAAAATGTGGAAACCTGGGAGGGGACAAGGCAGCTACTGAGTAGCTCATGAGCTACTGCAACTGAAAGCTCATGAGAGACAACATGAGCTTCACAGACACTGGTGAACTTAGAGCAGCCTGTGGAGTCCACCTGATAACGATTAAAGGAACAGAAATGCAAATATATGCAGACACGTTTTTCTTTTTTTTTCTGGAACACAGTGTAAGTTGATGCCTAGTCCTTAAATGCATGCCACTCCTGATTCCCAGCAGTCCAGAGGAAGTCTTGGCGGGGGGTGGGGGGGGGGAAGGGGGTGAGGGAACTAGTGCAAAGTTTTCGTAGCTAACTCAAGAAACAAATTATAGATAGGGATTTTAAAACGCTTCAGAGATGCGGGATTTTTTGGATCTACACTTTTGGACTCAGTGGCTCACTACTGCAGTGGCATTCATTTTCAAGCCTCACCTCCAGGTTCAGGACGCACGCCCTGGCACAGTTGTAAGAAATGTGGATTGGGAGTTCCTGAACCCACTGGTCGCTGACAATGAGTCAGGGTAATGACCTTGCAGCAGGCAGCTCATGGTACCTCTCTCGGAGCCGTGCCAGTATAAAGGGCACTGGCATCTCTGAATGCTGTTGAAACCATTTTGTGAGATTCTCGCGTTGGCCGTTTCTACTCACCAGAACTTTCTCTCACCAGAACTTTTGGGTGGGTGAGAACAGAATAGAGTACTCCCTTCTTGTTCCATAACAAGGGCATCTTTGCAACCGAGGCTTGGGACTATCTCTCTCTATATACAGATATATAGAGGATATGGGCAGCTCCTATCTTTTGCTTACATCTCTGTCCGTTAGCATCAGCGATAGAGATACTTAACCGACTTAAACCTTACCCTTCCCTCTCAGCCACACCCATATTAAACTGTAAGAAAACACCGTGAACAACTTTAAGAATAAATACACGGCAGCAGTGAATTTTCTGGATAGGTCTGGAAGTGATTTGTAAGAGGAGTGAGGGTAGAATACTTGGCTTTTGGACATTTTAATGAATTTTCCCAAATGAGAAAAGAAAAACATTTGCTCGTAGACTTTAAGCTTCTCACAGCATCAGTAAAGCTCCTGCCACAGAGCCCAACGCTGTGTTTGTATGACATGGAAATTAACAGCAGCAGCGCTGCAGGCTTAGAGTCTACTCTGCGAGCAACAAAATGGCTAGGGGTGCTGTTGTGTTGATTCGAATTCCTTCACCGTTTGTGGGTGGTGAAATAGGTGGATGCCGATATCCCTGCCACTTCAGGTATGGTTGCGAACTGTAATATCAATGTGAAATTAGTGTTTCTAACTGTATTCAAGCTTGTGCCCTCAACAGCTCAACTCCGTAAAGCACAGACAGGAACCAACAGCAAAATCGGACTGCGTCACAGATGTAACATGACCATCGGCAAAACAAGTGCAGAAAGAGATCATGGCTGTCTCGTCAGTCAGAGAGCCTTCCTTCGATATCGAAGACGAATAAGACGGTAATGCTTTTAAATTTGTCATGAGCATTTGCAATCCTTAACTTCCTTTACCAAATTTTGCGGTCCTTGAACAGTCAAAAACCCCAAGAAAATTGCATGTATTCTGCCAGCAGACCCAACGCATTAACGAACACTGCGTCATAATGCCGCACTAAGGCTGAGAGATATGATAAACCCCACTTTACAAAGGAAGGAAACCAAAATACAGAAAAATGAATCAGCTTACACAATGTCACACACACAAGTGTCAGAGGGAGGAAGAAATCACAGCTTTCCCAAGTCCTTTTGCGGCAATACGCAGAAAACCATTACGGAACGGTTAGCCATGTACAGCTAACATACGGCAACAATTCCGTCCCTATGCGCAAAATCGCTACCGTCCTACAGAAATATGCCGTGTCCCCTTCTTAGCCTTGTTTCTTGCCAGTCCCACAGATTTACCTGCTGACAGTAACCTCAATTCCTGAGTAATGAGATTTACAGCCAAAGTTTAACATTGAAATAACTCCTCTTTTATCTCTGTCTCCTTACCCTCCCTGCACTTAGTCACAATTAAACTATCACTGTGGCAAAAAGACGGTAGCAGAAGGAATAAAAACAAATGCATCCCTGCGCTGAACGCAGATACTCAAAAAGTACGCACATGCCGGAGCAAGCACACCGGCTGCCAGTTGCACCTCCTTCCAAAGGACCGAGAAACGCCACTAAGAAGCACTAGCTTTGCAAATTAATGGGGCCCTCCACCCCACAACTGTGATCGGGAGAAATGCAAAGGGTTGTCCGTTCAGACAGCACTCAGTAAAACAGACTCAACCCACCCGTCTTCCATGCAACCGAGCATTGTTTCTTAGTCCACCTCCTGGCTGTACAGAATTACCTCCGCGGCTGCCTTGTACTGTTCCTATGTGTGTGTGTATTTATGCCTGTCCATCTTGCTGCAGGGACCACCGTTGTTGCTGCTATTCCTGTTGTTCCCCTGCTCTGCGGAACTGGCGCTGCAGGAGGCAAGGATGCTCCAAGGGAGCCAGCTACAGCCAGCGAAGGCTCAGTGAGTCAGGAGGGGTTCTGACGACTGCAGTAAGAGTCTGAAATTCCCTATGGAATCTGGCAGAAAAGGAGGGGAGGCAAGAAAAGTGGGGATGGGCAAGAGGAAAAATAGCGGGGAGTGGCACCTACCGTCTTGTTTTCTTCTTCCCTCCCTGTCCCTACCACCGCACTGCCGCTGGAAATGGCATCCTCCCCTCTACGGTACTGCGCAAAGGGCTGGAGTTGGGGATAAAACCGCAGTGCGTACGGCCTTTGTAACCGAACAACCAAAATTCGGTCGGGGTGGGTACATGTGTGTAAATAGAGCCCCTCTCTCTCTCTCAGACTGCCGCTCAGAGGACAGGCTGCTGCTGGAGGAATGGAGACAGCGGACGCAGTATGTGTGAGCCGGTTCTGAACCCAGCGGTTGTTGCTAAACAACCGGACCCGACGCTTGAGATGTCAGCGAGTGAGTAATACAGATTAAATGCTTATGCTACCATATCCTTAAACTTGTTTAAGCCTCGGTATGATGAAAGGCTATGGAATAATGTTCCCTGCCACATGAGAAAGCAAAGTTACCGCTCCACTGCATAATCAGGAGACTTCCTCGGCCAGAAGGACCAAGCCCAAAGCTGGTTGTGTCCTCAGCACTTCCAGGCAGAGTTGCCATCTTCATTGCTGGTCACTTTAAGAAGAGAGGTGAAAAAATAGTATAGTAAATGGTTAAGAGAGAAAAACGTTCTCCCCTTCATTTCCTCATCCTCTCTCTGGAGCTGCTCTCTGCCCTCAGTCTCCCGTTCATCCTTACCCAGTCTTTCCCAATCCTCCTTCAATCCCTGCTTCTAACGCTGTTACTTCTTTTGCAGCCCCCGTCACTTACGGCTGTGTTCAGCTCCCCCTGATGTTACCAAGCCTGTGGCAGACTCACGCTTATGCAAACGAAAGCCGAGTTTGGGCAAGAGTCTTTTTCGCTTCTTTAATTATTCCCACGACGTGATTTCCAGGTGCAATCCCTGCCCCAAGCGGCGTACAGCCCTGCTAACGCTTAACCACCTTATAAGGCAGAAGGAGGAAAGCGAGCGAGCGAGGAGAAAAGCCCCAAACCCCAGTACTTTCCCCTTCCCCGCGGTTTGCAGCTCTGACACGTCATCGTCGCAACTGCACGGCGAAACGAAACCTCCCGGCACCCGCGCGGGGCACCCACGGGTGGCGAGCCCGGCGCCTGCCGCCGCGAGGAGTTCGCTGCTGCTTTCCTGCCTGCTGCCCCTGCCCGAGGGGCACCCAGCAGCCCCGGGGAACCGCGGCCGGGCAGGCGACCGGAGCAGGCAGCGGGGCAGGCAGCTGCCGGCACTTTGAAGCAAGTGAAATCAACGTTGAGATTTGACACCCAGTCCTCGACCAATCCGGGAAGGCTTTTCACCTGCCATCACCTCCTCCGCCAATCGGATGGCGCCTTTGGGCTGAGAGCCCTCCCCGGCCAATGGGGAGCCGGCTCTGCCACTTAGTTAATGATGCAGCAGTACAGGGAAGACTATCACATGTGAGCTGGAAGGCTGCCAACATGGAGACACGGAGAGAGCAAGGTAAACAACTTTCCAACGCCAAAATGATGACATTTAATCCCTAAATGCTAGCTTCCCGTCTCGACTCATCCTTAACCCCTTTCAGCTGGTGTGGAAGCGTCTGGAAGGCACCGTCTACCTGTCCCCAGTGCTTTTAAAAACTGGACGACATGCCCTGCAATGATCACTGCGTCACCGTTTACCACTTTCCGAACTACGCAGTGACAAACCTCCGAGCTCTGAAACGCGGAGCGCCTGTTAACCCCTCCACCAAAGCCTCGCCAACATGCCAGCCTTTAGAGAGACGGGGGGGGGAATCAAAAGCCCAAACAAAACACGAAAACAGCAGTCTTTGCAAAGTTGTCATCTCTCCCCCACGACTACTACCCTCCTCTGCAGTACAGCAATGCCGGCAAGAGTGACATTAGTACAACCTGTGCCGTCGTTCCATTGAGAAAACAGCTCTGACGCAGAACAGAGCAGTCATACCCAGCCAAAATAATAATACAGGCACTCTGGGATCCGAACTTAGGGACGCTGGGGGAAAGGGACGCCCTGCAAATAATTAAAATACGTAGATGCAGCTCAAGCCCCATCCTGATCAAAGGGTACGTACGTGGGAAAGACGAACCGGACCGAAGAGCTCTGCCCGTGCACCATCTGCGCAGTCCTCAGCCCTCCGCTCGCTGTGGAGCGCCGCAGAATAGAAGGTTCCAGAAATTTCCTTTCCGTTAACCCTTTCGGTGTCTGCCCACTCTCCCTCCCCGCGGGATTAAGCGCGCCGGGTCTCCAGCATCGTCAATGGGCGAAGCCTCCTACGCCAACCGAGCCCAAATACGATCTTTAAATGACACTGGATGGTGGCAGGAGCCCTGTCCCTGGTGTTGGTGTTACTTCTCTTTCTGGAGCCCTCTCTGCCTCTCTTGCTGCCTCTCTCCCCTCTTGCTGCAGCAGGGCTGTTGCTGGTAGACCTATCGACGGAGCTTGCTCTCTCACTCTCTCGCTGAGCTCTGTGACGCAGCTCTAAATTCTCCAGCCTGCTCCCTGTGTTATAAGAGCGGAACTGCAGCTTTCCAGGGAGCCCGTGCCAGCGGTGCCAGGGCCAGGCAGACCGAGGGGAACGTCGCTCCTGGACTCTGCACCTTTTTTTGGTAATTATTATGTTCCTCACCTCTGTTTCTGTGCTTCCTCCAAGGCTCTCAGCCTCGCATCTCCTTCTCTGCTTCTGAGTCATACTTACTAGGTTAACTCTTTTAGGATTGGTAGTCAGCAATACAAATCTCGAACAAGCGCAGCTGAAACCACAGCCAACTTTGTGGTGGTTTCTGCTTTAAAAAAACCAAAGCAAATCGTCTTGGCTCTAAAAAACAAAAACACACACGCGCGCACACACA
>VZTL01008033.1:0-35039 GCA_013400535.1 Scopus umbretta
CTCCTTTCCAACATTATTGAAATACCTGAGGTTTCCAGAAACATCATGAATGCTTCTGTGCTATAGCTGTGTGCGGTAGGGAAGTGTGACAATTTTAATTTTATAGGTAGATGCTAAGGCATAGATGTTCAGTGAAACAGCCAGCATGATAGACAGAATATTTGGGAGTTTGGAACTCAAACTTTGTCTGCAGGAATAACTTATGCTAACATACAGCTTTTTTCATATAACTTTTATACTAGCAGCCCAGGACAGATTGATCATTCTTCAGTAACACTGGCTTCTTAACTGATCACAAAAGTACAGAGAGGCTGTGGAGAGCAGTATCTGTTTAGTGCTTAAGCCATGCCACTTTTCCCCTACTTCAAGTATTGAATGTAGAACAGGCCCTGAAAAACCCCACATTCCTCAGCAAAAAAATATAAGCCGAGATGACAAAGCAGAAGAACTCTCTGTAGCTAGTTACATGAAACAGCAAGAGTTTTAAAAGCTTTAACTAAAGCAGAGCAATCTTCAATATTACAAATAAATTTCAGTTCACCCTATGCTTTTCAGGTAAATGCAGATGGCAGAGGAATGGAAATTAAAAACAGTCCTCAGAAAGTATTTTTCTTGAGAAGAAGACTGAAGAAAATTATAAACTACAGAAGAAATTTTTCACAGAATTAAAAAATGGGGTCACTTATGAAATGGAGAAAACTGTATTCTTAAATGTTTTAAGAATATGAGAATATAAAAATGTACATATTGAAGAGAATCTTTTTCAATACTCATCCTGAAGAAAACAAAGGTTTATTATAATCCTACAGAAAGGGAAGTTATAGAAAAGGCGGGGCAAGGCCCTTCTCACAAGTGCAAAGCCAGAGGACAAGAGGCAAAAGGCATATATCCAAATTGCAATTGGATTTAAGGAAAAAAAAACTCATGATGAGAGTGATTAAGCACAGGCACATGTTCCTAGAAAGGCCATGGAATTTATCTCCTTGTAGACTATTAAAACTCAGCTGATAAAAATCCCAAGAAACCTTCTATAACTTCGAAGTTTGCCTGGTGTTGAGTTGAGGGATGAGCTAGATGAGCTCCAGAGGTTGCTTCCACCCTGCAGTACTCAGCATTTCTGAGTCCGGCACAGGATAAGCTCTGGTAAGTCTCAAACACAAAAACTAGGGGTCAAACACTTGAAAAAACAGTGGAAGGGTAATACATGAGTAAGTGTCTGCTGTGGCATTGCAGGGTACTCAACACATTCAGTTTCTGTTGAATCATACAGCAAAAGAAAAGTTAAATTCCTTAACTTAACCTTCTGTGAAAAAGACTTCAGCTTATTATTGTGACCTGTAGCATTGCTGTTTTGAGAGGTACTGGACTATTTGGGCAAGTGGTTTGAATGACAAAAAATGTTCTTATTAGACAGTTCAACTTCATAGTTCAGTTAAATTCAAAGACATCCAAATATTCTGGTTGTTCTGAATGCATATATCATCCGTTTGAAGAAAAGCCTGTTTTTTCTTAAAATCTGGGCCACGTAACACAAACGTGTTAAAAGATGAGTCCCCCCTCCAGTGTTACCCACAGCAGTGACCAAGCACTATCACAGCAACACTACAACAGCAGGCCAGTGCTCAGCAGCCCATGGGATGGGTGCTGCCAGCATGGCACTGCTGGACTCCTGCAAATTGCCAAAGCCTTTACATAGGAGAAATGTACCTGCTGTGGCAAGGGTTTGTTGACAGCATTTCAGACGTATAATTTGAGGCTCTTTGATCCTCTGCAGAAAATTTTCCCATAGTGATTCTGACACACACAAGTGATTTTACTATGGAAAGTTCCCAGACACCTCAGCTATGCACTAATGTAGGATTACACATTTCATTTGGCCAAAAACAGCCTGTTGCACACCAGCCTGGCACCGTGATTTCACAGTGACATCCTTTATTCCAGAAAAGAGTGGTGACAGGGAGGATCATGGATCCATGATCTAGTAGTGATGATACACTGCTATTTTGCAGAGTATTTTCTGAAGATCCTTCAAAGCAGTGTAAGCCAAAACCCAGTTGTTTCACTAACCTTTAAATTGTCCCTCATTGAGTTGCAAGTTATGTGTGTACAATCTTCTGTACAGTATATAAAGATTCAGGAAACTGAGGGTCTAGAATATGATACCGTAGTCATCTATGTCTAATGAGCAGGACAGAGACTTCCCTTACAGATGCTTTACAAACAGTAAAAAGTGGCCTCTCTCTCTTCAGTTTTTCCTTCCTTTGAGGGCACTGGCATAATGAAACACAGTTGCTGATGGGTGTCACAATTTCAAATACAACTGAGTTTAGTGCAATTCATTCTTAAAGTACAAACTGCAGCATCTTGCCTAAAACATCTTTGCAAATTAAGAAAACTCACTGGGAGTATTCAAGAGTATACACTAAAAGAGATTTCCTTGCACCTGCATTAGGTTTAGCTAACATATTTAGATCTAAATGTGATTTCTTTGCTCAATATAGAACAATAGATTGAGGCAAGGATCCAGGCAGAGGCTTGGGTATAAGTCTGTGGTTAAGATACATGTCTTTGAAAAGTACAGGTTACCCATGTGCAAAGCCTTTTCTGTGCTGTAGGGAGCTTGTGAGTTGCAGTGAACAGCAGAGGTGGCCAACACCTTTTCTGTGTGTGAATTTCTTGTTAGACAGGAAGATGGGATTTTTCTTCAAAACCCTGTGGATATTGCATTTCTTGATGAGAAAATTAATTATTTTTACACTATCATAGTGTTAATGTTTTGAGGAGGAAAAAGTAACTGATTTAAAATAATTTATTTCCTTTGAGAGAAAAAGAAATGAGAAAAGAAGGCAACATATATGGCAGAAGAGTTTCCACTCTTTTTTGTCAACTTCAGAGACTGCTTTGTGTGCTTTTTTACCTTTAATAATAAACAGTTATGTTTTTACACATTTTAAACATTTTCTAGCAGGAATAAGAAGGAAGTTGAGTTGAAAAGAAAGCAAGAAAGAAGAGATTAGAACTTTTTCCCTAATCTTTAATGATTTTTTTTCTAGGATATTTACACGATAGGTCCTTTTGAAGAATTACATTGCTTGTGAATATTTTATGAAAGTGGATCTTAGATGAAATCCTGTTGAAATATTCATTGGAAAGATTTCAACCAGCTCTTACAAATAGCCTTTAGCTCTACAATTTTCATACAGTCTGTTTTGTTATCTAATCAGCAAAAGCAGTGAAGCAGATTCCATTTACATACCAGGAATGCAAAGGCGGAATAATTCAGTGACGGAATGCAGAATACAAATGCAGCCTTGAAACACATCTAGAAAAGTAACTGGACAAATTCATTGTAATGATTTATATTTTAAACACAAGGGTTTTAGCTCCTGTTAAAAGTAACACTAACTTTTCCTTTAAAGTTCACTTACCAGTGTTTTTGGCAATACTTCCCTGCTGTTCACCAGCATACCTATGGAAGCATGCTTCAGCAGGCTTAGGAATATATGGTGCCTGTGTTCCCTTCTTCCTGCCTTTGTTATGCTTACAGCTAAATTGCTGCTGGACTCCTTCCAACTATGACGTGCTGTAGTGCACTGGCAGTGCTCTAAGAATTTGGTTTAAAAGCCAGTAAATCTGGAAGTGATGACAGGCACCTGTTCAGAGGCAGCCAGATTTGACACCCAAACTCACTGGTACCACAACCTTCTCAGGGAAGGACTCTCAGGGCTTAGTTGAGCAGTTAATCACAGTTTAGCAAAATCTTTCCACTGAGCGTATACTTGAGCGCCTTGCTGAGTAGCAAACAATTCATTGAGTGCTGGGAATTTGTGCTAAAACATTCACATTTCAGATAGATATTTCAGAAAGATTCACATTCAGATAGATATATTCAGATACAATACTCTTCCTTATTATCTATGTGATTAAAGAACCAGGGATGGAATATGCTGTAACATGAAGGATCCCTGAAGGAACTGAAAGGCTTGCAGGAAACCAGCAAGGGAAATGTGCATCAGCTCTAAGCTATGCATGACGTTTCCCTCTGAATTAAATAGCTGAAACTGTGCTTGGAATCATTTCCTTGGGGAATTTTATGAATAAAAATGAAGGGCCCAAGCAGCTCATCTTAAAAGTAAAATACTCTGACCTGGACAGGAAGAAGTAATATTTACTTTTACTTCTTTGGATTTGACATTCTGATGCTTATTGATGGACTTCACTGGGAATTTTATTCAGCTTTTAACTGCAGGAAATCAATTTTACAGTTAGCACTAAACATACACAGAATTTTGGAGGGGATGGATAATGATTATTTCCTACCTCTGTATAAAATCCTCTTGAAGTCACTCCTTCCCTCTATTACAATCTTAGAGCTTTTCCTCTGAGATCTTAAGCATTTTCTTGGAGGGGCAGGCCTGTAGTGCTTCAGAGAGAGTAAGAATATTAATTCTGTAACTGAAATGCATCAAAATTTAAAGCTGTATTCTTGGATGCTGTCAAAAATAAAGTTAGGATGCAAGCACTGGCTGCACAGTATGTTAGTAACCGCTATTTCTACACCATTGATTTAACTCTGATAATAGCTGTCACAGTTAGACCAACTCATTACCTCATTCTTACTCTGTCAGTGTAAAAATTTAGTCAGTAAAAATATAAAGTTTTAGTAGAAAGATGGTCAATATGCCATCATACGAAGTGTGAGGGTAAACCTTGCAGAGCAAAAGATGTTTTTTAGGAAGATACAGACAACTCTGTTCTAGAGACAAATAAAAATATACAGCTAAATACAATAAATCAAACTGCATTCCATCAGTCTCTCTTTATAATATATGTTTTCATAATGTTGCAAAATACACAGTGACTCTAAAGTTCATCCAGGAGGAAAACTAAACACCCTCCACATAAGTTTACTGCAGCTTGTTACCCAATACTCTATCTTTGCAGAATGTTTTTCGGAAAGCACAAGACCTTGTAGCAATGTCTTATATTAATTTGTGCAGTGGTGGAATTTGAATCCCAAAGAAATATGTTGGAAAACACTCAGTGCTGTTCGCTTCACGTAGCTGTGCCACCAAGAGAAGAAGAAATGTGAGCACCTGCTCGTTGCACTGCAGAATGGTCTGAACAGTGCATGAACCTCACTGGAAAAGCAAAAGCCACAGCAATGAAGCAGGGCAAGACAGAATGAAATCAGGATCAAGGATCTTGGACATGTTAGCAAGATGTTGAGGTGGATGGTTTGCCAAAGCTGATGTGACTGGACATTCCAGATTGATCCCTGCATAGAGAGGATAAGGACCTCAGCCAGGCCTAACAGCGACACCCCAGCTGTGGGCTCCAGTGCATGGCCAAGTATCAGCAGTGAAAATTCGACTACGCACACAGACGCAGACGCAGACACACACACACACAGACATACATGACACTCTCTGGGTTCACAAACACTTGCCAGCTGGCACTGGGACCCTCACTCACTCAGTGTCTGACACCACCTGGGGCACCTGCACCCGTGCTGTGGCTCCAGTAGCTGGCACCTAACCTACTCCTTCTGGTCCCCCTTGTAGCTGGCACCTTGTCCTTGCAGCCCTCACACACATGTGGGATAGAGAGTGAGATTATGCAGTGCGAGAGTTAGGAAAGGAGGCAGGAGAGACTGTGGGGATCAGGAGCAGGGCTCAGACAAGCACACTGGCAGCCCCGTTTTACACGTGACCAGCCCCTTAGTACCCCTTTTCTGTCCAGTCCCCATTACCTTCTGCCCCCATCCCCTTACCCTAAACATTCTTTAACAAATTTTGCATAGTCCCTCAGGACCATCTCAAATATCCCAAATCCTCATGTTCCTCCTGTTTTTCCCTTCTTATCTGTTACAAATCCCAGGCTGGCCCCCTCCAAAGCTGTGCCCAGAGTTTCTCATCAGCCATCAACTAGTGACTGGACACTTGGTCTTTGGCATTATTTCCATTATCCTTCATCTATCAGGTGTACATCTCTGCCTTTGTTTATCACTGCCTGCTTTATATATTATCAAGTTTACATTGAAAATGTCCTTAAGTGGATAACCTTAACGAAGCAGACGATCTCACCTTCAACATACCCTTATGCTACCTGAGGGGATTTGGTAAATTTTGTGGGTTGTTTTGCCCCAGATGGTCCTGTTTACCTCAAGGTCTAGTATGTGCAACAGGAATGGGAGGCAGGGGTGGTAGAGTCTGAATCCAATTATTGACAACCTTGGATTTATCTAGTAGGCAAAGAGCACTCTTCATTGCATATATGTAAGTATTGTATGTAAGTACTCTATGTAAGGCTACTTGGTTAGGGGGAAAAAAAAGTATTTGCAGAAATGAGTCTGCTGTCAGTTTTTCTATGATGTGAAACCTCCAGGAACCAGATGATCCAAAATTATTTAAATCAGACATAATTTTATTCAAGTAATTGAGGCCAAAATTAGGATAGTCTAATGCTGCATCTCTCACAGCTGAAGTTTCTGGCACTGCAGCTGCAAACATCGCTCCATTTCATCTCGAGGAGGGTGCAGTTTTGGCTATTGGAAATTAATGTCAGCATCACAGTGTTATGCTGTTACAATTGAATGTTTCCATTGCCAAGATAGAAACAGTCCTACAATTTCCCTATGCAAGACATTATAAAATTCAGTGTTAATGCATCTGTAGAAATTATGAAAGTGAAGGTGGTGGACTCTAAATCATTGAACTTTTAATGGAAATTCTGAGAGGGGGCAAAAGTGACTTGTTTTTACAAATGATGCAATTCCTGCTGTTAAAATGAGTCAATAAAAGGCAGCAGGCACAGTAATTATCACATCTGATGTTTACTTCAGAACCCAACAAGGGGGTATGCCAGCAAATTATACAGTGAGATTCCTAGACACCCATGAAAGAGGAAAGGATACTGAACTTTTTTCTTAGAGTGCATCACAGTGAGCATATTGTCTGAAGACAGAGCAGAAGGATGTACCCAGGGCTCAATGATTTCCAAGCCGACTGCTGAGTGAATGCTAGAATGAAGATCAGAAATCTTCATGGACTGTACTGCTGTGGGTGATGCACGCAGTGGGTCTGTATAAAACTCATTCTCTAGAAAACACCACTGCATTTCCTGTTGTTCTCAAGGGGCATAAAATTAATGTCACAAGGGCTGCTAACTGGGATTTTCTCAAGCTGGCTAGCTTGGCTTTCACGTTAATAACCTTGCAATTTATGTAAAAAGGCAGAATTTTGCATCACACCAGAGCAAAGAGATATTTGACTACTGCTTGCCAGCACCTCTGAAACATATATAGTCATATTTCCAAAACTTGTAAAAAAATCTCTGAAATGAAACTACTTACAGGTATCCAATATTGGAATGGCAAAGTATTTGCATTCCTAAATCATACATAGATTTCTATTATTCCTCTTATTATTTCAGGCTTCCAGAAGTTTCCTGCTGATTAATTGCAGAAATTCCTTCCCCCAGCACTGGGGCAGGCTGTGATTTTCAATAGCACTTGACATACAGCCACATATTCTCATTTTTGCTACAAATACATGCTCTGGGTTTTAAGTGCTTGTTAAACACAGCCACAGTAACATTGTGGGGAAGCATCCCAGAACGACCTTTGCAAGCTTGAAACAAAGCATTCAGTATACAATAGGCATCAGTCAAAGTTTCCCAGAATAATAACCACTACACATGACACAAAGGATTTCTGTGGCTTGAATGCTGCCTTTTTACGAGGAAGTCAGCTGGAAAAGGCTTGGCTTATTTATAAATAAAACATAAATGTTTGGATGCTCATGTGATCAACAGCATGAATTGCTCAAAGTAGATGATTGTAAAGATCGGTCCTAATTCTCCTTTCCCTGGCATTGTGGAGCAACACCACTAATATCTGCACTTACAACAATTTTGAAATGATGGGAGAAGAAAATCAGGGTTAATATCATAGTCTGCCTTATTATGCATTGTCTTTTAAGGTAGGAAGTTGCTTAATGGCAGTCTCCTGTCCTGGTTTCTGTTATCCCATAAATAATATTGAAACAAGCATGGCTTTGTTTTTATGAAGTATCCCAAATTTTGCTGGCATTAACAGATTCAGACAAAAGGAAAAGATCCATAAAAAGAGTGGGCCTGGTTCTTCTCTCCCTTCTCTCTTTTTTAGTGACTCTTGAGGTACTGATTTCACTGGACTAACTCTGGATTTAGCCCTGACACAGCCAAGCCATCCAACACTTAACTTCAAGTATACA
Source organism: Scopus umbretta (assembly GCA_013400535.1). Taxonomy (NCBI): domain Eukaryota; kingdom Metazoa; phylum Chordata; class Aves; order Pelecaniformes; family Scopidae; genus Scopus; species Scopus umbretta. The sequence continues at coordinate 8,256 of VZTL01008033.1, forward strand.
GGCGATCCCTTTCCTGTTCAACAAAGCACTTCAGCACAAACTAAAAGCTAAGCACATGATTTAGTCCCACCGGAGCCCCAGGGACTGAATCATGTGCCCAAAAGTTAACCACATGCTTCAATGTTTGGCTGAATAAGCACAGAGCAACTGAACCGCAGCCTTAAGCTAGCACAGGGAGAAGTCTCGCATCGGCATTTGAGATTTAATTAGGAAGAGGCAGACCATATTACTGTTGCTTTGGCTCTCCCCTCCCACAGTGGCACTTTTCCAAGCAAAGCCCTTGAGAGATGGCTGGGGCCCAGGTCTCCAAGGACTGTTCCTCAGCTCCTGCAGCTCTGTGGCCACTCAGCTAGGGGCCACTGGCCAGGCTTGGGGGCATTTGCCTCCAGTGGGAGACCCTTCCACTTTGCCATGCTCTGCTCCAGTCTCCTGTAATGTAAGAGCTCCTGGTGTGATTTCCCAGGCTACACTGTCACAGGAGGCTGTGCAAGCCCCAGTCAGTCCTTCCCTTTCCCAGACACCTTCAGGTAAACTTCTTCCAGCCCTAGTGTCTACACATATCCCATTTCCACCTGACCTGCATGGGCAGTCCCACCTCTGCAGCCCATTCTAAGGCAGAGCTCTGTATGCATGCTGCTGCTCTCCCACCACTATGATCCCTTCTTCTTCACTCTCCTGTATGCTCCTCTCCTCTTCCCTTGTGCTTCCTCTCTCCCTGCTGGCAGGAGTCTCCCCAGACCCTCAACAGCACATTTTCCCCACATCAGGGCTCAGTCTACACCCCATCCTTTCATTCCGCACACTGGGGTCCCATGCAGTCTGTATCGCAGACTGCAGGCTGCCCTAGGGATCCCCGGGCTCTCCCATGCCCAGTATTATATGCATTCAACTTCCTGCATGGGGAAGCAAGAAGTTATTAGCGTGTCAGACATTAAGGCCAAACCCTGGGAAGGATGAGCAGGGCACTGCTGCACTGCAAAGCTTCAGCAGGAGTTATGATCCAGTTATTTGATCTACAGACAATTGCAGGGATGCTTGGTGCAGTGAAACAAATGGCACATGGGGAAACACGTGTCTCCTATCTCCCACTGTTAGTATTCTTGATTTTCAGGAAAATCTGGGTGTCCCGAGGCCCTGTTCCCTAGGGGCTGGCAGGACTATGCTCCAGGCAGCAGGGCAGACAGGTGGAAAGAGAGCGCATCCAGCCTTCACACACTTGGCCAAAAGACAGCAATGCACGCAAACAGACATTTCATCTCACCAGCCTATCAGCCAGAGCATGGCTTTGTGCTTGGTGCCGCTGTGTTTGAGACACCAAACCTTCATTGAAACTCCAGGCACTGTCTCCTCTCTCTGCCTCAGGTCTTTGCTCTGCCTAGGTTTTTAGCTAGTTACCAGACACAGTCTGCCTCCAGTGGTGAGGAGCAACCTGTAGATAAACAACTTCTGCTTCTCTGAAGACCTTCACCTTGCTGTAGCCCTGCTCTTTGATGAAAGCTAGCTTGTATGTCATGGTTTGTGGTGTGATTCCTAAAAAACCTTTCTGGGTTTGAGCCCAGAGTATTGCAGACTAAGCTGGTTTACCCCAGGCAGTATGGGAAGAACTCTTCCTGATTGCACTGCAGTTTGAAAATTTTGAAGTTAAACCAGCAAGAAACTCATGTATGCAAAGTTGGGAGTGACCTGGGTATAGCACACATATCTGAGCCTGCATGGGTTCAACATCATGGCAGAACATTAGCTGTGGTGGGTCAGGTTCGTTAATTGTATGTGGCCAAGAGCTGATGTAATGCAGAATAACGAAATTATGTACAGAGCAAACTCAGTTATTATTTTGCCACTGTATGCTTGACTGACCTCCATAAATACAGGAACAAACTTTAAGGTGCTGTTTCTCAACCTTGTTTATGGTAGAATTTTTGTCAGTGATGTCCAACTAATTAAATAGTTAAATTTAACATTTAACTTGAGCACAGGTGGACTACCAACCACTGCCTCTATGGAAAATTACTTCAGAACAAAGAGTCACAATGATTCATACAGAAGGTGCTTCCTTCTGCAATCAGCAAACATTTTGGCCAGCAAGGAACTTGGGTCCATACAGCACACCTTGCAGTCCTTGTCCTTGCTGCAGTCCACATGGTTTCACCTGAGAGAGCACTGAATAGGTCACTTCTGTGGGAAGAGGGAGAGCACACCTGCATGTCACCCAGGTACAGGCTTGGGATGCAGCTGGGTCACTTCTCCAGGCATACAGGTACTCTTGTTTCCACAGCACAGGCCTATAAGAAAACAAAGAATGGAGGAAAAGGGAAAATCCAGGAAAAGGATAGAGAAATGTAAAGTCAGGGGGAGAGAGGAGCAGCAAATAAATATGGAGTATGAAGACACAGGGCCCAAATCCAAAGAGAACTGTTTGCAGCCTTTTTCAGGTTGAAGCAGCAACTGGCCTCAGGAAAGAATCACTCTTGGGAAAAATAAACTATTTTAAACTGCCCTCGTGCTCCTGTCCTTTCACAGTGACTCACGCTGTTCTGCCTGCTCTCAGCTTCAAGGCTCAATTCTGTGCTAGGACAGAGATTGAAAACATCTGGAGGCCTGTACATACCTATTGACAACATGTTCATCTTGGCTCCTACAGAAACTGGGGGTTGGGAGGGATTGAAGCATCCCAAACAATTCAAAATACAAACAGAAAAATGAAAAAATAAAACTGAAATCACAAGGCTGATAGGAAGTGCAAAGTGCAATGTCAACTCTGTGCTTGCCAGTGCACTGGCCAGCAGAGGTAAGGGGGTGCAAGTGACTTCTTTCCTAGCCACAGTGGGAGTTTTTACTGAAGCTGTGAATAACGTATTTAGATCTGGACCCTAGAAAGTAGCTAAAGCAGTACCACCCAGATAAAAATGAAGGCAAGAGCTTAACATTGAAGAATTGTTTTCACAGTGTGTGTCTGGGCAGAAGACAATTTGAAGTCCAATTTCACATCATCCCTTACAGTAGAAAGTATTTTTCAGTTAAGTCTTGAATGAACCAACTTCAGTCACATGGTTAGTTCCAGCCCAGAGCATTTGTTCTGAAATAATCTCCCATAGAAATGGTGGTGCATAAAGAGTTCAAGAAAGAGAATGCCGAAGAGCAAGAAAATAAATGCCCTGACTCTTACAGTACAGCTGCCTTTGCGTGCAGTCAGCCAATGTCAGTGGTTATACAGTTGCCACTGTTAAATAATTTTCTAAATTCTGTCAGTTTTTGTTATTGTAGCAAATCTGACCTCATCCTGGTTCTGTGCCAGGACCAAAGAGCTGCTCAGTTTACCCACTGTTGGTGCAATATCTAAACTCAAACGGTTTCCAATAGCTGTTTAGGATGGAGGGAAAGAAAAAGCAGTGCTCGTACAGCAATTTCTGACTGAAACATTGTTTAAGGTACTTACCAGTTTGTCTCATCTAACTTGGTGAGTAAAGGCTTCTTTTTCTTTTTATAGAAGCCCATACTTCTGGATCAATTTTTTTCTGTGCTTTCAGGTCTAAAAGACTTGGCAGGGAGAGGAGGGACACTTTAAATTTCGGTTTAAGACCAAACCAAATTCCTGAATCCTAGCAATGGGCTGTTTTCAAGTTATTTACTTATTTATCCTTGTTTTCTTACATTTTTAAAAGGCCAGAAGGGACCATGAGCTTGCATAGTTTGACTTCTTACATACCACAGAATTTTTATGTGCTAACATGTTTGTCCAAAGAGCGTCTTCTGAGTACTTTGTTCTTGATCTGAGGATTTCAGATCATCACTTACTTTGATTGTGTCTTATACAGCATGCTGATCACCCTCACCTCTCCTCTGAAGTCTGTGCAGAGAGACAATATCCTTCATCTGACTAGGAGGCTATTGTGAAGCCGGATAAGACAACCCAACAGCTCACTGGCTCAAAAAGCTCTGCTCTGTCTCTCCTATTACCTTGTGCCAACTTCTCCTCAAGCAATTAAATTCAACATTAAAAAAAAACACAAAAAAAACCAAAAAAAAACCAAACTCAGCTTGGTTTAATCTGCTTGTGGAAGGGTCTGAGGAGTGCCAGAGCCCTGGGCTAGGAGCAGGGAGGGCAAAGCAAGTTCTTTTCTTACAGCAGCAACCTGTTCAGTTCTGCTGCTCTGATGCTCGCAGACCCATAACCTCAAACAGCCAGGAGGGACAAGGAAAGGCTTTGAGCTACATATAAATCCAGTCTAAATGCAGGATCTATAGGACTGCTTTTACTTATATTTAATTACATTAACTGAGTACATAAATGTGCAGTTTCACCATGGGCAACACAGGCAGGGAAGTGCTCTTAACTCCTGTACAGCAGGGAGGCAACATCAGGAAGGTCATAACAGGTCTAATGTCTCTCTTAAGTCCTTAATTTTCTGTAATGATTTCAGTTCCCGGGATCCTTGTATAAGCATCCTTCTTTGAGGATTATGACCAAGAAATCAGATATGGCATGACCATTTTTGGAAGAAATATTCTCTGAGTGGTAAATGGGTGCCTTTTTTTGGCTTCGTTTGAGTTTGCTGTAGTGATTGCTTAGTTTCAGCCATATCATTTCCTTTGGTCTTTGATATACTGGAAATACACCACACACCAGGGTAAACTCAGTAAGTTAAATATCATAACTGGTTTTGTGTGTTCACAGCTTATTGTGTGTTTGGTAGTTTTCATTAAAAGGATGCAGCTGACCAGTAGGGCATCTGGCTGCTGCATTTGCCCTGTTTTGGCTCCACTTCATGAAGTCAGATAAAACCATGGGGAGGAAGAGATGCATGCTCTGAGAGTTGAGCATGCTCAGCTGAGGGAAAGGAGAACTGGGGGAAGCCAGGATGCACTGCAGCAGTTGCAGAGGCCTGTTTGTGTCAAAGAGCAAGACAGACCCAACCCTCAAGAGTTTCCTACAGAACAAGCAGACCTCCTCAAGACCTAGGACAGACTCTACAGTTTATTAGAAAGTCAGCAAGCTGCTGGAAGTTGTTAGAGCAAGAGCAGGAAGAAAAAAACATGGACATTGCAAGGTCGCCATGGGTGAGAAGGTGGCGGGGCGAATACTTGGTTTTGGCTACTCATCCTAGTTTTAAAAACCTGACTCATTTTAATACACAGTTTTGAGTGATTTTGAAGCCAAGTTGTCTCTACATTGGTGGTGTTACTGTAATTATACTTAGGCACTGGGTTTGCAGTAACTTCATATAACACTGAATCTTCTAATGGTTTTATATTAACTAGTAGCATTTGCAAGTCAGAGAGAAATGAGACATTCTCTTTTTTGAGGTTGGTATGCTTCCAAGAGCTAGAAAGATCATGAAGAAAGACAGAAGAACAATGTTCTAATATGCTTATCCCTACCCCCAAACCAGGTCCAGTGTGAGTTGGTCAGGCCATTTGATTGACTCTCTCACTTGACCCAGACCCTTAGCCCCAGGATCTTACAGACTCCCATTTTGCAACCCCTCCCACCCCAGAAGTAAAGCTACACTGCTCAGCTCCCTTCTCCCTCAAGCCTTTTTCCAAACCCTGTCCCAATTAAGTCTGTCCTGACTCGCAGCCTGGCTGAAGCTCTTGGGCTCCACCACTGCTGCCTAGCAAGGTACCACTTGTGGGTACCGCTATACAAGTTGCTCTGACAAAATCTGCCCAGAGGAGGCTCTGGGAACAAAAGGTAGGGTACAGGCAGATAAAAAGCAAAATGCTATATTTAGTCATGTCAAACATGGAAAGGGTTATAGCAGACTCTTGTAAGTTCTTCTAAGACTCTTCTAAGCTCTGAGAATTCCTCAAAGGATACTTTTTTCCTTTCTTTTTTTTCTGTTATTTGAGCTACAGCCATCACAAAAGCCATCAATGTGTATATAGAGCACTATGCCAACCAACTATCTTATATTTTGGCACATTTTTTCCTTCAGTGCAAATTCCAGTAAATCTTTTTGTTAAATAGAGAGGAAACTGTTTTATAGATGCCATGAAAAACACTTTCTCTCTCTTAGCCAAGCCACAGTGACTTCATAAAATGGATTAATTTTCCATAATGCATCAGAGATATTGTGATCAATAAAGTAGAGTGGAAAATAATCTGTTGTAAATTTCTGACATGAGACTTACAAAAGTAATAAGAATGTATGTCTGATGATTAGCACAAGAGTTGGTACATACTTACACTATGTCATAAAACCTCTGAAGCAGAAAATTGAGATCATCTGTACCACAAATGGTATGTGAATCTAATAAAAAACCATAATGCGTATCTGGTAAATAATTTTTGTTTTCACAGGGAGTTTTTTCTGCTGTTGCTGCTGTTGTTGTTGTTTTTGGTTTTGTTTGCTTTATTAAATGAATGTAATTCTTTGGACATCCATCTTTTTCTGGTCAGATCTTTCTGTTGCTCAGCTCAAGCTTACATTTATTACTGGCATCTAGTTGTAAGCTGTTAACCTTTTCATTTGTTTTTTTAGGAGTGTAGAAATATAATGAATGATCAAGTTCTTTCTTCTGATATTATCCTACTCACTTCACATAGACCCAAGTAGATTATTATATTTCCATTTCCTCCTCCCTAATAGGGAGGAAAAAGAAAATAAAAGGAAAAAAAAAATTTCAAAATATTTTCAAAATCCATGATGGTTGATTTGCAGAGTAGAGCTGAATACCCTACTCTTTTCTGGGAAAATTGGTTTTGCAAAGAAATGGGCAAAGATTCAGCAGAAGTCATGTTTCATTCTGAAAGAAAAGGTCTAAAATGCTCACATGAGAAACTGTTCAAGGCTGCCAAGTTACCCAGGTTTTACAGTGATTTTTGTTTCATTTTTTGTTGTTGTTCCCAAATCTATGTAACACATTTATAAGTTGGTATAAAATCCTTCTGAAATGTTTCTCTTTCCTCTGCATATTGGTGACTATTCAAAAATGTGCCAGTGCTCTTCATCATCCAGGAATCAAGTATATTAGCCCCTCTTGTTCATGATGCTTAGGTCCTTCAGCAGTGTCAGTGGTGATACTCGCAACGGCATACATCAGTCTTCCCAGAATTCTAATCCTCTGGTTCACCTCTGCATAATTGCTTTTCCAAACATGCCAAAGCAGTGCATAGACAGCCACCACTCAGGCACAACTGCTTCATTTCCCAGAGTTACGGTGCTTCCCAAGCTGTTTCTCACTGACACAGTTGCTAACCTGCTCTTCAGAAATATTCTTAAATCACAGCCTTTCCCAAGTATTTCCCATATTCTAGGTATAAATGTGTTAGTGTACACTGGTTGTGTGTAGCTCCCAGGAAAACAAAAGGCTCCAGGGATCTTCTTCCCTATCTCCTAGTGTGTCAGCAGGACAGCAGATTATACAGATGAAGCCAGTAATAGTTTTTTATAATCTTAGTCCTAAAAACCTCAGCACAGCTGAACTTTGCTCTGGCTCAAAATGCATTTGCTCTCCTCAGGGCTTTTAACACACTAAGTCTTTCAGTTTTACCTCAAATCTTTTCTTCCACCAAAATAATCTTGCCCGGACTCCTAACAATTCCAGTGTTCCTTCAGTGAACTCCTTGGCTCAGCTGAAGCCAATGACCTGCAGAAAAGGCAGGACTTCAGGTCTCATTCTTGCAGACTTTCTTTATCTTCACTGTACCCCTTGATTTTTATTTTTCATTTCCTATTGCTCTTTCCTAAACCTCATTCTTCATTGCTTGTTCATAGAAATTTGCCTCAAATTCTCCATTTCCTTGGCATTTGTTGCTCTTCAAAGGCTCCACTTTTTTTCTTAAGTTTTGCAAATGTGCTCGTTGGGGATGTCTGTGTCCTGTTTCAGATAAAATCATCAGAGCCTTTTTACTAGCTGGGTATGTTTAGTGCAAATACTCACTGCAAAAGTGAATGTTTGCACAGCTCCCAGAGCCAGCTGACTCTTCATTTACAACACCATGCAATGCCCATCTTCATATCCTGGCCTGCTTGTTTTCTTGGGTTTTAGGCAATTTCTAAAATACTGTTGCTTACGAATGCAAACAATTCAGGGAATTTGCCTGCTGAATGCAAACTGAACTTCTGATATCCTCACCCATGCACATTTTCAGTCTTTGATGCCCAAGTGATGCAACAAGCACATCCTCAAAGACTGACCTGTCACTTCACTGGAAGGATGCCCAAGCCTCCTCCTCTTCATGGCTCTTTGGAGGTGATAAAAGTCCCATGGTTTAAAGAGGGTTATTTGACATGTGAATTGTTTTGAATGCCAGCCAGCAGGATAATGACGTGTCCTTAGTGATTGCTTCTTGGATTGAACAAATTTAAGGCAGGCACTTGCAGTTATGTTCAGGAATGCAAAGAAAGGAAAAAGAGAGAAATACTGCAAACTTGAATGGTGTCCTGCTATCTCCTGTGAAAAGGAGGAGGTACAATAGAGAAAGAGTAAATAGTTGTTTCTATAGATGTAGAAACGATGTTTATTAATGAAGATGTTATCTTGAATGAATGTTATCTTGAGAACCATCATATTGTGAATCTGCAGCACTGCTCCTCCTGTTTTCACTGCATGGAAGGTGTATTTACACCACAATGAGATCCCAAACTTTCTTTGAAATGCCACCAAAAAGTGTCTTTGTGTTGTATCGGTATTCTGACTCTCTGAGGATCTGAAATCACTGCTCCCTTGGTTGAGGAGCTTGCTGACACTGGTACTGTTCGAAACTTGAGCTTTCAATTGCTGACTCATACAGCAGTCAGCTTAAAAGAAATGGCAGTTCTGTGAACGTGTGTTTTCTAGTTATGAAAATATCACCTCCTTCCCTGCAGGAATCAGGAAAAGGTTTTCTCTCCCTTTCTCTCTTCCCTTCCCCACCAAAATTCATGTGCACCAGAATGTTTCCTGTTTAATTTAGTTCACAGCTGCTGCCTTTGCAGAGTCTTGACGCTGTTAACATTTCTTCCAGCCTTTCTAAATGGTAGAAAGCAATGGTTTTCTTTGGGGTGTGGGATGTGATAACCAGAACTGGAACTGGCTGGAACTTCTGAAAGCATATTTAGAAAAAGGAATTTGTAAATGCTGTCTCTTGTGGCTGGAGTTACAGGAGCATTAGTTTGATTCCAGCCTCTCAGTATTAAACGACATCTGGAAAAATCAAGAACTTGGTGAAGGATCTTTTAAAAGCTATACGCCATGCCTGTCTTACATTCTTGAAACACATTGTTCTAAAAATATCTAGGGGTTTGTATCTAGATCATTTTACCCTGGACACCTGGGTAAATGCAAAGGCATATAAAAAATGAATGATGAGTCTGTCTCTTTCTAATTTCCTTTGAGAACAAACATGATCAGTTATAAAACAGTAATTAGTAATCAGTAATTAATTAAAATTAATCTCCTTGTGTAGGTGGTAAGAAATCAGGTGTGAGTCATGTTAGTCATGTCTAGGCTAAACTCAGAAGAACAAGCTTCTTTATTCCTTCTCTGTCAGGTGTGTGACAGCCCATATCAGATTTTGTAGCATCATTTTGACTGTTTTTGAGTTTCCCTCTCTGCTTCCAAGTTGAAACTGACAAAGACTGGATGTGAAGAAATATCCCAGCAGCACTATGAATTGTGCTGCCAATGCTACTTGAACCGGAGCGTCCCTGGCTGAAGAGCTAACACAATTGTTCAGTGTCTCTCAAGTACTGTTTTACTTGACCTGTCTTTTGGGAGTGGTCCTTGTAGTCAGCCATCTCCCTGCTTATCTCCAAGTACTGCTTTGGAAGGAGCTGGCTGGAGGAGCCCTGAGCAGAGCCAGCAGTTAATCAGTGTCGACGATCATGCTGCCAGTGTTCAGAGTCACTCCCGGCCCTCTTGTATTTGGCAGATAGGCATAGCCTTTGACTCATCTTCTACTGATTCTCTAGGGCTTATGTGGTTTGTTTCTGCAGCTCTGATATTTAAAATTAGTTCAATAACAAAATCTGTATCTTTCCATTCCATAAAATCCATATATTTCCATTTAGACTGACCTATTCACGAGACCTGGAATTATATATGAAAAGTTGTTGTAGGCCAGAGTATGGTAAAAGGTCACACCTGTAGTGCTGTGTCCAGCCGAGAGCTCCTGACCACAAGACAGACATGCACCTATGGGAGTGAGTCCAGAGAAGGGCCATGAAGATGATTAAGGAATTAGGGCATATGATAAACAAGGCAAGGCTAACAGAGCTGGGGCCATTAAGTCTGGAGAAGAGAAGACTCAAGGGGGATTTTATTAATGTATATAAAAATCTGATGGGAAAATAAAGAAGATGGAGCGAGCCTCTTCCCAGTGAAAGGACAAGAGGCGATAGACATGAACTGAAATACAGGAAATTCCATTCAAACATAGGAAAATAGCTCTTTTAATACGAAGGTGGTCAAACACTGTAACAAGTTGCCCAGAGAGGCTGTGGAATCTCCATCTTTGGGGATACTCAAAGCCTGACTGGACATGGCCCCGGGCAGCCTGCTCTGTGTGACCCTGCTTTGAGCAAGACCTTGGGCTAGATGATTGGTAGACGTGTCTTCTAGTCTCAGATGCTCTGTGATGCTGTGAATAGAGAAGGATGTAAAAAGAGGTCCTTAATATTATTTCTTACAGAAAACATTCTCAAGTCTACATTTTTTTTAACCTATTTAACACATATGGAGGTACTGCTATCATACGCATAAGCCTGTTAGATGCTTAAGTGGAGAAACACCCAGTTTTGTTGTGCTTATGAAAATTATGTACATATAACTACTATATGTATTTTATTTTTTAAAATTGGTGTTAGCTAAGTTCTGCAGATTTTTTCCTCCCTCTCATTGTGGCAGAACAGCTTACCACAGCCACCATTTTCAACCTCACAGTGATGACAAAGTCATTGTCACAAACATAAGGTCCTTTACAGGGAAAGGAAGAGAAGTCACATCTCCCCCGATGTGCTAGGCAGTGCAAACAGCTCTGCAGCGCTTCCTTGCTGCAGCTCAGGCGGTGGTTCTGTGGCCATAAAAAGTCACGTTCACAAGTGAAAGGGGCACCTTTCATAAGGGGCAGCCCTTGTAGCTGGAAGCAGCAGCTAGCTGTACTGCTACTATTCTTCTCTGAATTTTCTCCAGTCAAATATCCAGAATATTTTGACGAATTTAACATGTGAGCACATACTTTAAAAACTTAATAGCTTGGGGACTGAAGTTGACTTGAGGCTGCCCATGAGGGTCATACTTGAAGGTCATAAACTGAAGAACTACTGTGGATATAATGTGTGCAGAAATGATGGACAAAACAAGAATAGGAGCTGTCAGACCCAGAGAGATGGTCACAAGGAAAATAATGAATTGTATTCAGGAAAAAATAAAAGGTGTGGGAACTAGGAAGCCTAGTCCTGACACTTAAAACAATGGAGTCTTGTGTATGAAAAGAGCAGGGATAGAAAATCTTTTTAATGACTATCATGTGCTTTTTCTGTGTTTTCCCCAAAGGTGGTGGAGTATTTTCATAAATCTATGACTAATTTTTGAGTTCTGGATCTCAAGCCAACTCTACAGTTAGCTAAACCTTTTAGTATTTTTAGCAAGAGTACTATATGGATGCTTTCAGCCAAGTTAGTCACACACATGAACACAAATTTTTTACTAAAGAGTCTATTATTCATGAAGGTTTAGTAAATATGGTTGAGAAGGTAAACAAGGAGTTAAAACTTCCTTCTATAACAAAAATGGCCATATATTTGATGTGGTAAGTCAAAACTTACTCAGAACTAGGACAGAAAATAAACAGTGCTTTTACAAACAAAATGCCTATCTTTAGATATGAAAGACTTGGCTTCTTCTGCAGAAACGGAAGATGGGAGGGTTTCTTTTGGTGAAGCTGAGGACTTTCTGTGTAATTAACTGGTGAAGAGAGTAGCGAGACTGTTAGTAAAGGGAAGTGACCCAGCGTGCTGGTGTTGCCTGGCTGAATGTGACTCTACTGAGGATGCCAGTCATTTTCATAATAACGGACTAGATATGACTTTGATAGTAGTTTTATTGGATTTCAGATTGATCTTTTAATATTTTTGTAATGTTATTTTGTTAAATGATAGAATTCTTATAGTTAAAGATATATGCTACTTGTGATTTTTTTCCTCTTCTTTCAGTTAACTTCTTCAAACTCCAAGTTTACTTCTGAAGTCTTTCAAATCTGTGAACCTCTGTAAAGAACTTTTTCTCATATTCATATAGAAGTAGCTGAGTTATGTTGTATCTTGAAAAGTTTTATCAAGTATTGCAATAAATGAAAGTCTTACCAGATGCACATAAACATTTTCCATAACACTAGGAATTATTATACTGTATAATAAATAACCTTGTGGGTAAGTAGCATGATTCTCACTCTTAAGGCATTAAAAACTTATTACTGGACAGAGCAGCAAAATTTTACAGTAGATTATATCTTGGCAAAGATACCTTATAGATTTAGTTATTGTGTAGCAGAGATTTCTTAATTTCAGGCTTCTTGGGTCCCTGATCATCATTTCTTTTTAACATTTCATACTATGGCAACCATATGTCCAATATATATACATAGGCAACCCTATGTCCAATTAAAAGGAATTGTTTCAAGGACTGTTTCCAGATCAGTCTTCACAAGTACCTGCTTCTGTGTTCCTAGTATTAAAAAAACTAGACTTGAGGGCTGTAAAATTTGAACTTCAAACCTGTTTTATCTGTATTATAGTAAAAATATGATCTGTATTTTGGGTTGCATTCCATACATCTTATGTATTTATTTTCTACCATTAGGACATCCTATATCCCCTTGGTAAACTTCTTAGTGTGGAACCTATAGTAGAACATGGGAATTCAGAAAGCAGAAAAATGAGGTGATATGTAGACTCTCATGTTATGTGTGGTGGCTGTGCTGTTACAGTCTTTCTTACCTAGTCTCTGTAGACTAGTTAGAGCTTGGGACAATCCCCTCAGTTGTATTTCAATCTCCATCCATCTGTCCTTAAAACACAAACCATAAAGGAGAGTGAGTGGACAACTGAAGAACTCTACTAACCTTACTCCCATGATCATTAAACTGAAAGCACAGCCTCCTCAGCTTGGCTGTCAAGGGGAAGAATGCTGTATAGCAAATCCAAGATCCTGGTATTTTTGAGAGACGTAAATAAAACACAATAGATACCTCACAGCAGGAAAAGGTTTTGTTTGGTTGTTTGTGTTTTGCTTATTGACAGTGTTTCCAAACCCATCCTGCTGTTTTGTTCATGACCCTGTTCTGAGTCTCTTCATTAATCACTCTTTGTTCATACTGCATCAGTGCCGATAAGCTCCAGCCTTATACATGGCACTGAACAAACCCATAATAAAGGGCTGAAGATCTTTTTCCTCCTCTCAAATCAAAAGAAGTGAATATCTCCAACAGTTGGAAAAGGTACAAGGCATAGTAGGCAATAGGTGTGATTATGACCTGTTCAATTTTGACCCCTTGTTGGTAACCAAGGCAGTGGAGACATGGTGACACATTTTGACATATACTAGTGCCCAAAGTAAAAATAACCCTTCAGTGCCAGGTGCACATGGTGCTATCAGAAGCTAAAGCACATGTCAGTATGACTTTACTGTGGTTAGATGGAGACAGCACAATTTTAGCATATATATCACTGTTGTATCTTCATTTTTGCTGGGTAAACATATACAATTATGTATGAGACTGCACAATAAACTGGCAGGACTCTGCATGCTGGCTGTCTAATGCCTGTCAATATTTTATCAACTTTGGTGCAGAGACAATTTAAGGAAGAAAGTGAGGCAGGATGAGGAGAGTGATGACTTGATTTTAATCACAGATATTTTCCTCCACTGCCAGGTGGGTTTGGCAGGCTAAAGCTGGGGTGTTGAGCTGGCAATGCTGTTGCAGCTGTATAGTTTGTTCTGCACAGAGCATCAGGACCATGTCAGGACTTGTGATGGAGGGAAGGTGGATTCAGAGAGGAGCCAGACAGGTAACAGCAGGGGTAGGTAGTCTAGGTAGTCTAACTAGCAGGATGCAGTAATCTCAACCCTCAGTGAATCTGTGCTGTAGAAAGCAGCAGTTCTTCATTTATAATGGCAAAATAAGTTGTTCAAGGCCTATTAGAGGTATTAATTGGATCAGATTTCTGACCTGTGTTGCTAGACCCTGGGAACAAGTCCCTGCTTTGCCAACAAGGGATGTGTACCCAAATTCCTACAGGGGTCTCCTCCTCTTGCAATTACTTGATTTAGGGTGAGAGTTTGACTTATAAACTGCTTTGGTGTTGAAAGGTGCTTTCTACCATTTTAAGCAGCACAGAAGATTTCTAAGAACTTACAAAATGCTTAAAAAAAAAAACATTGGTTTTGCACAGATTAATAGAAAGGAAATTGTCAGCAATTCTTCCTTAATTAACATAATCGAACTAGAGAAGCATTCTTTTTTTTTTTTTTAACATGTTCTTCTGTGGTAAACCTCATGTTTTATTGAATATGTTTTTGAATAATATCTTTCGTAAATGTGAGAAAATTTGGGTTTGGTTGGGTTGCAGAAGGTGCTTTGTAAGGCATAACTTGGGCCCAGCTTTCCTTATTTCAAGTCAAATATTTTCCTGAAGTAGAGTAAGGTTTTGTTTGTTTGTGAATTTTTGTGGAAATGGCAATGAGCATGGGGTCTTTAAGAAAGAAACCATTCAGCTTAGATTACCTTACCTTCAGCAAATGCTATCTTGGTAATTATTACCCTGAAAGCATATATCAGATTCATGCTAATCAAATCACGTGTTAACCCCTGATCATGTAGTTCTGCTGCATCATTTTGTGACCCATAGCCTGAACAGACAGTCTTTCTTGGCATTCAGACTGATCTTAGATGTTTCTATCATTTCTGCTGGCTGAACTAATAAAAAAAAAAAAAAAAATCATGATCATGGAATTAAATGGGTGCAGTAANAAAAAATCATGATCTGCCAAATAACTGGCACAATTAAGATGAAAATTTTGAAAGTACACCTCTCAAAAAACAATTCCTATCAGACTATACACTTTCTCAATTACACACTGGCCAGATCTTGTAACTTCTACTTGATCATAAAACTCCCTTTTCCTGGAAGCCTCCACTTCCCTGTGGAACCCACAAGCTGTATGTAAGGATATGCCAGTCCCAGGTGGCTGCCTGTCTCTGCTTCTGGCCAGCCCGATTCAGTCAGGTCTCCTGCTGCAGGGTCCATGAACTGTCCGCAGGGCCAGCTGGATACCTGCATAACAGCATCAGGGACATGCATGCTTATCATTCACTTCTGACCATGGAACTTGCAGTATCAGGAGAGGAAGAGCTGTGGGATTTCCTTTTTGGAATTCAGTAGAACTGATTGAATACGGACTGTGGCAACTTGGTTGTAGATAAGCATCATTGGTCAGCTAAGCGTAATGTCTGACTGTGCTGTTGTTCTCATTCAGTATAACATATGCATGCATATTGGTATACACATCTGTATACATTTAATCTGCTTTTTGTAAATTGCTTCTTTTCAAAGGGGAAAATATTCAATAACCTCAAGAATAAGAATACCAAAACACTTTCTCTTATCTCCTACTGGATTCTTTGGTGAAGGGCAAACTTTCCTAGACAAGGACTGGTTTTCACCCCATATGCTGCTTAGGAGCAACTCTTCCCACCTAAAAAATTAGTTTTGCATTAGATGCCTTACCTCAGAAGAGTTCTCATTTCTTTAGGGATGGTGGTATTAAAAATTAATCCTGGAGCAAACACCTAAGCTCTGGAGCAGGGAAGTTCATGTACGTTGTTATCCTCAGTGAATTCAGTGCAGTCATTTCAGGCAGATCCCAGTTCAGCATGCCATATTGCAGAATTGCTTGTCTGAGGCAGTGAACCTAGGTTTAAAAAGGGGTGGGCTTGCAAACCCAAGCTCCAGTCCTTATATTTTTGAAAACGAGTTTATTCCCAGCATAGCTCTTTCTTCAGGACAAATAAGGATACACAATGATTCTTACGTTTGATTTGGAGACTAATGTGGGAAATACAAAATCATTCAGGGTCAAACAGCAGTATGATGGTTTGGGGGAAAGCGTAATGCTCCCATGCAACTTACTAGGACAGGTGGGCAAACGTGACTGTGCAGAGCAAAGCCAGGACTGGCATCTGGGCTTCCTTCCATGCACCCTCAGTACTGCCAGCCAGCACAGCCTGGCTGCTCTCTGGGGAATGAATGATGCAAACTGCCTAATTTTAATCCATTTCCCAGGCTGTGGGGAGGATGCTGTGACCAGTGACAAGATTATGTCCTTTCCTGCCAAAGCCCAAGTCCTTGGGAAAAATATTTATTAACCACTTAGGCAATTTTGTAAAAGCAAGTTATGAAGACAAATGCTTTATTTAATGAGTTCTGCAAACATTATAAAACCTGTTACTGGGCCAGTGTTATTTAGCTAATTCTGTTACCACTGATGTTGAACCCTTTTTTCATTTTTTGTCTAGCATTACTCCATCTCACCTACTCATTTTACATATCAACTGAATTCATTAGTAGATCAGAGATTTGAGCCAGCTGGATTTTACTCAGACTGGATTACCTCACAGGGACATGCAATCCATCAGACGAGCTAAAGCAAACACTTTGTTGGGTCATAGTCTTCCTACAGCCCAGCCCATTTAAAATCCTGTATGAGATCACTGAAATCTCTAAGTAGATTATATGCTTACCATTGTAACTTGGGGAAATATATCTGGAAACAAAGGTTTGCATCCAGCAGCTGGTCACTCTTGCCTCAGTCAGCGGCCCTGCAGGGAGTGGGCAGACATCCCTGCTCCTGCCCAGGCACTAGGAAGCGGCACTGGACCCTCCATCCTTTAGCCATTTAGAGCATTCCCCATCTAATGGCAAGGCACATTTTAAATAGAGATGGGATATTCCTATTTTGATATTATGGGCATATGTTTTATTATTTTGAAATAGTTTAAGGGATGAATCTATTTCCTATTCTCCCATCAACACAAGACAAATTTCAAAGATGTGCATGACAAAACACCTGCAAATCCAACCCCACTGGCAAATTGAAAGCTGTCGACACTGTATTAGCAAAGAGTATTATCATCATGGGTGCTAATCCTGCCAAATATGGGTGTTCAGGTGTCTCTGCTTGCCCCTGCAAGTCCTCTAAGGTCAGTGGAGTCCCTCACAAGGCACCATTCTGCTTAGCTGGCTGCTGGTCTGGGCTCCCCACTCCGGAGAGGAAAGCACCATCCTGGCCCTCCTGCTGCACCAACCACTGTGAGCGAATTCATGTGAATCATTAGCCTAATTTGCTAAATTGTCCATAAATAATTCCTACCAGCTGCACATTGCTCAGCACCATACCTCAGTATCTATGGAGTTGCTGGCTGCTGTGGTGTAGAGAGGGTCCGAAAGCCTCTGCACCGTGTGGGGCTCTTGTGGCCACGGCAGGGATTTGCTCCTACGTTTCTGGCTGGGAAATGGATATGAAGCAGCCCAACTGGGTGTGTTCGGTGGCAGCTCTGATTCTCATTTTCCTGCCTCTGGGGCTGCCAAAGCAGTAGCTTCTTTGTGTGGCAGAAACACGGATTATGTGTTTATGTTTCAGCCATCCTGAATATTCAAAATACCATAATGAGATTTACTAAGAAAAGACACTTCTTAAATGCATATTAAAATCATTGTAAGAATTAATCTCTTGCCTCCCCCCCTTTCTCTAATTGCAGAGAGCTACAGTTTGGGGTAATCTAGAGTGATGAGAAGAGAGGTGGAAGATCTGCTTAGAGCTCACTGGAGGCACTTCATGGAATAATATTGCTCTGAAAAGTGCGATAGCAACAGAATGGCTTCTAAAGGGAACAGAGTACACAGGAACTGTTTAAAAATGGAAAAAAGTAATGTTTTCATTGTCTTTTGGAACAGCTTTTTAAGAAGTATATTATATTGAAATCAAACAGTCTGGAAAATGCTTTGGAATTTTACAAGGAAGAAATCTGAATTTTTGGGCTTTTATCCAGCTTAAAATAAAGTCAAACTTCAAAATGTGAAACACACTTCTGAACTAGAATTTCCGTGCTTCATATGGCCATCCAACGTACTGTCCATGCCCTACTTACATTGCAAGAACAGGATGTGAATGCTGTTGCAAGCTAAGTTTTTGTTAGTGGTCAGATTCAAGGAGAGTTTATTCTTCCATACATTCAAATTTCCTAATCCTCCTCTTTTATTATTTTTTCCAGCTCTGAGAGATTTTCTACTGATTTCCTATTGGAAGGGAAATTCCACTTAAATGTGGAAAGGAGAAAAGTCAGAATGGGAATCCAATGCCAGATTAAAGAAAGTGTCTTGTCAGTATTACACATATGGCAGGGAAGGACCACAATTCTTTATAAGCAGCAGCTCTATCTGAGACACTGTGTCAAGCACTATTCTTCCAAAATGGTAAGACTTTCCATGTGGGATTACAAAGGACAACACAAGTTTGACTAATCTTCCTTCTGCATGAAATCTTTTAGATTCATCCATTGTACAATCCCAGCTTTGTGACACAATCTCAATTACATTTTGATAGGTAAAGAAATGTCAGAGACCTCCACCCTACTTTTCTCCCTTTCTGAAATATTCCTTGTGAAGGATCTCTACTCAAACCCTTTGTAACTGAAATAATTGGAAATAAAGGTTTCTCTGGCTTTCTTATCAGATTGCATTGCTTTATAAGAATAACATTTAAAGCACACCTATTTTTGCATCTGTTTTACTCATCTCACCTGTCAGCCTATTGCTGTCAACACAAAATGCAAAGTGAAGATATGCAATGTCCTAATTCCTTACACTAATCAAGGCAAACTCCTTGGAGAGGCCCCAACTCCTTGGATCTTTCATTTAGTGCTCAAATATTTTCTTTTCCTTTACTGCCCAGATTTCTAACTTTGCTTTCAGGCAGCCATGAACCACCCTGCTGCTGGTACAGAGCTGCTGCGGTGGCGGTGCTGTAACTCATAGAAGAGCCCTCTCCTTCCCCTCTCCCCATCCTCACACACCATCCCTTGCACAGGGTGAGGATGGCTGCATGTATAGATGCTGTAGGGGCCTCTGTTGCAGCAGCCTTCCTGGGTGCTTTTGGAAGCTGCTGTAGCTTATAGTAGCTCTAAAGAGCAGATAAATCTTCAGAGATACTCAGGTGTGTAGAGATGCATTATCCAAGATGAACAGGGCTGCCTTGGGAAGGGCACTGCACTGCACATCTGGGTTTGTGTGATGGGGTACTGTGTCTGATTGTGTAAGAGTGAAGTTACATCTTAAAAATGCTTGCAGGCCTTTTGCGTGCTAGAGGTGGCTCCACTGAAACGAATCTGTCCCAAATCTTTTAAAATCTCTCTCTATAGACTCTCATTTGATAGGGCATAAGCACTTTAAATCTGCTCTGAAATTGGAAGCCCAGACTCCTCATCTGGGTATTTTGTTTGTGTTCTTTTTGCTGGTCTTGCTTCTCCTGTGTATTTTCTCTAATACCAGTTCAATATATTCTAAATGACTTGGAAACTCTCCCCTCCCTGGACACCTCAAACATTCGACAAATCATGCACATAACCAACAACATATCATCCAACTGCCAAAAGCTGACTATTCTTCTGCGTGATCAAATCACAAAATCCCCTGTGTCTGTCTTCTATCTAGGGCATGGATTTAAAAGGCAGCTGTATTCTGACTTCTATTCATTTGGTTGGAGCATTGCACAAGCCATGCTAACAATTACATAAATCAGCCTTTGTTTAACATTAACTGATAGTCCTTATTGATCACTGGCCAAACTTCTTTTGAATAATCTGTATTTAATTCTGTGTTTAATATCTCTTCTGGGTGCTATTATAAAAACCTGAACAATAAAGTCCTTTAAAAGAGTCATTTTATAGTGTCCTTCCTCAAAATTCAGCTTATTGCATTCATTGCCAAAACCACACTGAAACATTCTTTAGATGAGTATGAATTAGATGGAACATCGGGGTTTTGTCTGATCCTTGACTAACTTGGTATACTCTGGGAGCTGACCTTCCCCATCACTGGGATAGCCTCGGTGCACACTGGTGAGTGAGTTTGCTCTCTGTGCCCTTGCCAAGCCAGTTGCATGCCTGTGACCATCATATCCTTTCTCCTACCCCACCTTGTGAGGCAGGATACAGAAATAGGATGGATTCATGGCTCATCATTTTTACTATGGTTATTTATTGCTGCCTTGCTGTGTGGGCAAAACAAATGTGTTGAGATTTAGATTACAAACCCCAGCTAAGCCATCCAGAGCTGTCTGTGGATCCCTGAGTCAGCAGCATCCCGCTCCCTGCCTGGATGTAGGGGGAGTGAGCAGCAACCCTGCAGCCTATTGATGTGTTGCCCCACAACCCTGCAGCTGGACCCATGGGGTCCAGATGTGCCCCCCCGCCCCCCAAATGGTCCTGCTGCATCTGCACCTGCTGAGCTGGCAGCAGGGGTGGTGCAGAAGACCACTGTTAGGTCATCGTTCATCTGGTCTGATGCACCATCAGCTAAGTGATCTCATCTCGACCAATTATTGTCGAAAAAGGACTTTCACAGTCTGCAGGGGGATGGATCCCATCTGTCTCTGAGCAGTGACATGCCTGATCTTTGCTTGTATGATGGATACTTTCTCATGCCCGATGTTATGTTAGCTAGGCTGACCAGCCAGAAAAATTTTAGTGGTTTCAGAGGGACCATGATATCTCTTGGCTCAGATGGGTCTGTTTGCCTACTGTAGGGAGGATTTAATCTGTGTTGTTGCTCTATAGATACAATCAGATATGCATTGGGTCTGCTGAGCTGCTTTAATGAGATAGCATTTGTATGTGTGATTTGATCCCAGGGCACTCTTGATATACCAGCTTTATACTGGTTGCCAACAGGCAGCTACTCATAAATGTGCTAATCTCCAGTTTATTCCAAGACTGGAAATAAATGAACTCCTTCCAATATACTGGGCTTCCTCATTTCCTCCATCACTCATCTCTGGCAGAAGCATTAGTGTCAAGACTCTCTTGATATTTTTCATGTCTCTGGCCACAGATGTCCTCAGCATGTTAAAGCTGTTTTGAGATAGTTGTGGTGAATATATTTAGAGTAGACTAGACTGGACTAGACTAGACTAGACTAGACTAGACTAGAATAGAATCAGTTAGGTTGGAAAGGACCTTTAAGATCATCGAGTCCAGCCGTTAATGTAACACTGCCAAGTCCACCACTAAACCTTGTCCCTAAACATTTAGTTCTGATCTTGCCATATAAATTTCTGAGAGTATTCATGTCCAGTGTACTCTTCATTCTGCATTCATATTTTCAAGGAATCAAGTGTTTCTGAATGGCTGGGATCTTCTAATCTTTTAAAGGAGTTCTGCATGTTCTTCATCTAGGCAAGGGTATATTGTTTTTGGCATTCAGACAGGATGGACATAGGTCTAAGTCCTGACTATGCCTGATCTGTAGAGATGTCACTTGGAGTAATCTTGTCTCTTGGCCAAGTTTAGCACTTAGCATGTCATAGTTTTCTACAGGTACTGTGCAGGGCTCTGGGGATAGGGTATAGACATAGAAGCCATAATTTGGAAAATAATGGTAATCTCAAAGAGAACTGGTTATGGCAGAAATTTCAGGTGCCTAGCAGAATGTTGTCATGCAGCAGTGAGCCAAAGACTGAAGATCCAATTCAGAGAGTAAGAATGAAAACTTGGTGGCTGCTTGGGGCTGTGAAGAAGCTGTAGTTTGCTGAGGAGAGGTGTTTCTAAGAGGCATTTCTGCCTGTGTGCCACCCTCCTTAGGCCAGCAAGGGGATTCCTTTTACCCGTCAGAGAGCTGACTCAGCTCAGTAACCCAGCCTGCAACTATTCACTCTGCTTCTGCCAAATGAGGTGTTCTGGATGAAGGATAACAAATTGCATCCTTAAAAGTTGAGGTTGCTTGACTTGGTCATGGGGACACAGCAAGAAAAAGACAGAAGCTAAATTCTGTTGTTTGCTTCCCTCTCCTTTGCTGCTGGGAGAGCCCTGCTCCGAGCAGAGGAACCTTCTCACTGTGGATACTACGGGAGGTACATGGCTAAAAGGAAATCACAAAAATCAGTGGAGAGATTAAGGCCCAAAGCCCACATGCTCGTTTTGCAGCATCTTACTGTATGAACCTGCATTCTCTAGACATATTAACCAGTAATAGTTCAAATCATGAGGCATTTGTTAATTAACATGAAACAAGTACTTTCGTGTAAGGGGCAACATGATTGACTCCATAGTACAAGCCCGAGCAGGATTGCTCTGGCTTCTAAGTCAGCCGAATTGTCTTGCAGATATTAAAGCCTGTTTCTACTCATCTCCCTGCCCAGGTCCACATGAGAGATGACCCCCTACTGTTGTGCTCCCATAAAAGGCCCTGTTTGAATTTAGTATGCAATTGGTTGGCTTGGCATTGTTCTTTTTTCTGTTCATTTATTCAACCTTAAGCTTAAAATTACTCGTCTACACTTTAAATCTAACTGTACCTATCTCTCAAGTTACATGCAATGTAATTTTCCAGATACCCAACTTCACCCTTCACATTCAAAAATGTAAATAGGATATATGGAAATATATTCAAAATCCTATCGTCTGGAGTTATGATTAAATTATAACCAAGCCAACAGAGTATAGATATGCACTCTTCCCTATGGCACTACCTCCCTGATGGGTCCAAATCAAAGGACCTGTAGCTACTGCATATTAATTTATTTCACTTCAGTTGCACTTAGCAGTAATAAAAGTATATTTTATCTTTGATGGAAAATTAAAAAAGCATCTTTAGCTTTTATTTCTCTGGGACATAACCTGGGATACAAATCCATGCTGTGTATCAGGATTTTGCGGCTTGCTGGAGCATCAGTGTTTTGGAGATAAAAAACTGTGGCCTGTCTTCTACTGCAGGTCTATTTACCTTATCGATTATTAAAACTAAGAAACTGTTCCTAAGGAAAGAAATTATTTATTCTTTATATCTATTATTTCTATGCTAAAGAAACAGGCAACTGTGCTCGCTCTTGTTTGTGCAGGAGGTGCAGCCTCACCCTTCTTCTTTTCAAATGGCTTGGACCAACTCCGTAAACATCTCAGAAACACTTCGACACCTGGCAGCTGGGTTGTGGGAGGGCATGTGCCAAAGGCACCAGCCAGCCGTCTCTGCAGGACTGCGCTGCTCCAAGCCCTGACTGCCCCGAGCAGCATCCCCTTTCTGTCTGCCCCTCCCCGCAAGAGGAATGTCGTTGTCAGCAGGGAAAAATCGCCTGTCTGGCACCATTTTGACCAGCAGTTCCTGTAAGCAGGGCAAACTCCATTCTGGCCTGCAAATCTGCTTGACTCCAACTTGCTTGATTTGAAACCAGATTGTCCCTGGTGGATCAGACTGACCTACTTCTTTTCTGCCCGTGGTCCAGTCCAGAGGAACGGCCACTCTCCTTCCCTGCTCCGTGTCCTGGTGCCTCACAGCTGCGCCCCATGCCCTTCCACCTGCACGGCAACACACCTTACCCCGTGACACAACAAATTTCAGCTCATAATAAAGTTATTGGCTCATTCCGTTTGTGGAAAAGTCAGTGTCACAAAATGGGGGAGCATCTTGTGCTTCCTCTGATGTCTGGCTGCTTTACGTGGGGAAAGGAGCAGGGCAAGAAAAATTAAGAGAGTATCCCTACCTGCAACAGCAGAGATTTTTGCATTTAGCATACAGTTTTCATTTCCCCCAGCTAACACTGCAAGCGGCCAAAAGAATTTCTTCGTATGCCAACTTCAGCACATCAAAATGCTGTCTAATGCAGAGTCCGAGTTTGGGTGGAGCTGTTTTGATTTAGTAATGTCTCTTACAAATACATGCCAAAGTATCTAGTTTTCCAGTAATAACTTCAGCACTGGCACTATGACTTTATAGAACAAATATCAGGTTTTAAAATCTATAATGAATGTGTTTGCAGTTAGCTGTAAATATTAGGTTACTTTTGTAATTTTTATCTTTCAAATTTCAAGAGCAGGAGTTAGCTAAAATGATATAAATATGTGTTGGGCAGGCATTAATTTGCTCTGTGAAGCAAAACTGGGCTTTGCTAATGAGGGAGAAAACAAAAAGTTGCTTAATGTAAGACATACAGAAATTTACCTGTCTTTATAGAAAATTATTCCCTCTAGCACGTTGTTTAATGCACAACACAGCCAAGCACTATGATATTTCTGCACATCTAACTTGAGGTGATCCTCAAACACATTATTAAAGATTCAGAGTAGGTTTTCAAGTGTGCAAAATTCAAGAAGCATTCAGTTTTGGGTTTTGGTTAGGGAACTTCCAACTGAAAAATTCAGATGCAGATTCTCAGTTCCTCCAAAGTTTCTGAGCATTTAACTTTTTTGGTTTCAGAGATATTGCCAGCCACCTCAACAAAGGAGGTTTCCTACTTCTTTATTTTCATCTCTTCTTATTTCAGTGATTATAAAGTGAGGAAAAACTTTAAGAAAAATATCTTTGTGGGAAGTGAGTAACTTCCGGCAGGAATAAAATGTGATTTCTTAACAGGCATTAAGGAGCAATGAACTTATTCATCAGCCAGTTCATATCTAGCTATGTACTATGGCTGTGTCCTTGAATGTGGTTTTGAATAATGTCTGCCTCTAAATCTTTTTTTATCCTTCCCTACTTTTTTAATCACTTTCCTCCTCTGCCCCTGCAGTCCCTTTCCAAATCATGCATAGATTCTCAGTCCAGAATATAAAGTCAAATCCATGTTTCATAAACAACACAACTCTTCAGGCTTTTCCCTTTATTTGGGTCTAAAATTCAGAGCACAGTTAGTATCCAACACATGAAATATAAAGTCCCCTGAAATAACCATACATTTTTTCAGGAACCCAGCTTAGTTATTACTGGTGTCTGTGAATATAATTTTCCTTCATACACTTTTGTCTGCTATTGTAATGTGAACACTGCGAAGTTTTGGGGAGGTGTTTCTTGACTATACTGTTTATTTCACTGTTAAAAATGAAAAATTTGCTGAGTAATCTCTTCAAAACTGTGTCTGTTTTCATAGAGGAGGCTCAGTTTGGACAGCAGCCAGTCTATTAATGCAGGAAACTGGTCAGCTTGTACAGAATATTTGCTAGTGCCTGCAAGATTCAAGCTCCACTAAAATGTTCCCAGTAAGTTAATTGTAACACTATGGAAGACCTCATATTTTTCTTTTTCATTTAGAAAAATAATTAATTTTGGTTGTCAGCACAGTTTACACTAAAAGCATCACATATCTTAGGCTCTAACACTGCTACATCTGTTTGTCTTGGCGCATTTGTTCTACTTACAGCAACTACAGATTTTTCCAACAAAGAGTTATTTTAAGAGGAATAAATATTGGAAGTGTACATTCTTGATGAAAGTATCAATAATAAAACATTTCACTTAGTAAATTAGCAATTAAACATATCTGGCAGCTTTCTTACAGTAGCTTTGGCAAGGAGGTGGAGAGCAAGGCAGCGCAGCGTGGTCAGCTCAGTCTCCAATGGGACCTCCCCCTCTTGCTCCGAATGCCAACCTCCACTTTGCCTATTAAGATGCCTATTAATAATACTAACAGAGATGTGAGGAATGGGGTCTGTGCAACATGAAGCAGATGGAATAATTCATTACAAATTACAAATTGTCATCTGTATTTTTCCATCAGTTATAATGCTGTCCTTCATCCACAGCTACTCTGCTGGAGCTGGAGTAGGCTCATATGAGTCTGAACCCAAACTCAATTCTCTTACCAGGAGCAGACTTGCTCCCTTCTTCCAGTGACCTACAGGCAGAGCAAAATCAGGCTCATTGAGTGGACCGTGAGACTTCTGCATTGTTGAAGGAGCATCCCAATTTTTTGGACTGCCTCCAACCCAAGAAAATACGTATCAGTTGTGTATTTGGCCCTGGAAAGCTGCTGTTTTTTAAAGAAACTCTGCTTATGCATATGGGCAATAGGTCACTATTGTAACCTCATCTCCTTGATATCCACTTAGATATGTGGCTAGTACAGACTTTTATGAATTGAACGTCAGGCTAACTCAGCAGTGCAATGAAGTGGAATGGTAAGGTAACCTGGTTTCATCACATCATTCTTCATACCCCTGTATATCTCAGTTGTGGCTTTATGGACTGGCGTATCAACATCTCAATCCAGCATCCTATTCCACTTGAGATTTACTTGGTGTTACCATGTGGTGTCAACTGCCTTTGGTTTAGAACAAATTCTGTTCTGTTTTAGTCAAGATTCAAATACTTATTTTTTCACCTAATAGTAACACAGAATTTTCTTACTGATAGATATCTTTTAAGTAATCATCTTTGAAAAAATCACCAGGTGTACAAACCTTTGAAATACAATGAAGGAAAAGGTGAAATCTTTTATCAAAGTAATTCAAACGGAGAAAAACATGTGCATTTTTGGGTATGCAAGTCCCCCCATTATGTCCTGAAGAGGTAGCCAAGAAAGATTTTGCATATCCCAAACCTTATGAATTGTTGTTCAGTTTCTTTTCTTCAAGTGTTATTTGCTACATGTATGAATACTGCTTCTCTTACAGTCTTAGACCATCATGACAATAACTGCACTAGAGCTTTAAAACTTAGGGGGTGGGATGGAGTCTTTCAAATCTAATGGAAATATATGGTAGCCATTCACACTAGTTGCCTTGAATTAGATTTGCAAGAAGGACTGTCCTGGTTTCAGCTG
>VZTL01008034.1:3038-14147 GCA_013400535.1 Scopus umbretta
TTTATTTCTCCCCAGACCTCACCAATCTCTTTCTTTAGTAAACAGTAGTATGCATCTTCAAAAGGCTGTACAGAAAAATTCCTTACTAAATTGGATCTATGCATGTGAATTTTTTAATATGACACTAGTTATACAGTCCTAAATAAAAAAATGGTAAATTCAGCTGCTTAATATATTTAAGAAATTAATAAATACTGCATTCCTTAAATTAAAGCAGGATAAACCTTTTACTTCTGCAGTATTACATTGCTGTTGATGGTGCCCTAAAAACAGTAAAATATGCTGAACAGTTCAGGGGTTCTCAACAACACTGGAGTTGGAATTCATCAGATACTGTATTTCTGTAAGAAGCACTAAGGTGTCCCTGCCCATGGCAGGGGGGTCAGACTAGAAGATCTTCAAAGGTCCCTTCCAGCCCAAACCGCTCTGTGCAAATCTTCACAACGGACCTCCAGTCTCCAGTTGTGTGTGTGCGTCTGCGCGCACATTCAGTCTGGATACACTCCCTGCAGTTCCCACAGGCTGCACCTCTCCTTCTCACCTCAGCACCAACAGATCTTGCAGCCTGCTGCAGGAGCCAAGCAACCCAGATGTTTGCAGTGCCAGGGTGGCTTTTTTGCCTAGACAATTACTTAACTGGAATAAAGTTTGTAGAGACACAGGATGAAACTGGTCACATAAAGCCCCTTTTCCATCAAACTCCCCAGGTTAAATCTCTCACCTCTGGCAGCAAGCTTAACATATGCTTGGCAACACCTTCATTCTCACTCTCAAGCTTCAACAAAGTCGTTTTCATGTCTTTCCACTCATACCTGCAACTGATCAAAGTCAGCAATCCAGTCAACAGTCCTCCATTCACACTTACGCTTTAACACTAGTCACTGTTTCACAGTCAGTGTATTTCACCACTCTTACATTGCTGCAGCCACCACGCTATTTTTTTCCAATAGCTGCTATTACCACTTCTTAACCAGTAGGCACTAGTCTAAGTTGAATGAGGACACTGGGGCAGACACCTTTTATGGAACAGAGAAGTTGCTCATGTTTTCTACCATTCTTCCCCCTTCAAGCAAGAGTGGAAGAAGGAAAGCTCAGTTAAGGACAATGTTCCCGTTACTACGTTCACACTCCATTCAGCATGGATTTCTTCCATCTCATGCGCGTGCACGGCTACTCTGTCTTACGACGACTGCAGCCTTTCATTGAATGAGCTGGGTGAGAGCAGCAGTCAGGATAGGCACAGCAGGCCCCTGCGAGGTGTTGAACTGGCGCTGGAGCTAGAGCTGCACACGTACAGCGGCACAGCGACTGATGGCACCGCATCACGTTCAATGCTGCCCTGACACAGCCGTCCCGCTTCTAGACCTGCGCTGGCACATTCACGCAATACGGCATGGAGGGAGACAACTACCCAGGTTAGGTCTCCACAAGCGTAGTGACCCTCTCCTTCGCATAGTGTAGACACCTCCCCTGTGTTGGAGGCCCTCTCTCTAGTTGACACTGGCAGAGCATACCTAAGGCCTCTAGGTCAGAACCACAGATTTGCCTCAGGTTTTCCTACCAGGACCATCAGGCCTTTCTAGTGAAGTAGAAGGAAGCAAACTAACTGCTGAAATGCATGGATCACACCTCCTTGTCTTTTTCTGACCTTTTGTTCTCCACTCAAATTTAAACCCGGTTTCCCTCTTTCCTCCTGTATAATCTCAGGGTTGGTTAGGCACAACCTTCAACTTAATTCCACATGACCAGCCATTCGCCTTTTTCAACAAGTTATTAATAGTAACATTAAGGTCCCGGTAGGTGCGCATTATCTACAAAAGATGCCTGAAAAGCCCCTGTAGCCCTTAACAAATAAAAGATTCTTTGCTCATCTTAGTCCCATTTGCTGTGTCATCACCTTCTGCCACAGCAAGTTCTGTAAAAAATACCCGTAAGCCATACAGCCTGCTAGGTCCTTGGCCCTGTGCTCTTATACAGCTGTAGAAATGCACATCTGGAATCCTGGCTGTGCTGCCTTCACCATTCAAGAGTCTGATCTGCTCTTCAGGGAGCTTCCGAGACACAATACAATAGATGTTTGCAAAAAGACACAGCACAGCAACTTGAAAATTCAGCTAGCTTGCTTGGCAAAGGGAAGCCTTCAAATCACATAAGCTTGTAGTAAGATAGCTCCTCCCTTTGCCAGAATAACCAAGTCACACCTCACTGTGTCATTCTGTATCAATGCCTTGCCTTTTTTCTTTGTAAGCTTAGCCTGCAGAAATTGCTGATCCAACAGTATGGCTGCAAGTCTTCCATTTGAAATCAAAAGCAGCTTCATGAACTGACCGTTCTTAACTGGTTTGACAAGACATAAAAATTCCCCTCTACACCTCTGCATCCAGCAGAATAAAACAAGTAAAGGGACAGTCATACCAGAAAAGGCAATCACGCAGCTATATGACCATGTTAACAGTGACATTGGGCACATGCGAGCTCTTCCTGGTGGGAAGAGGGGAAAGATTTCCTGACTGATGGCAGTAAATGCTTCCCCAACACAACCCTGAAGTAAATTTTAAAATAGAATTAAAAAAAAGGTGCATAGAGAGAACATACATAACTTTGCATGTTCAACTGTTTTCAGGATGTTCCAAAAAACCTGAGAGTACTGATTCCATGTATGCCAATGCTCAGAACAGGCAATACTTTCACTCTGCAACCAAGCCGTATTTCCACATAATGCAGCTGGATTAAGATGACATTTGCTGCAGCTGAAGGCCTGTCTCTAGGCACAGCTTTTCTGTACCTCTACCACAGAAATGCATTTTACACAGTATCATCAGAAGGATATAGATAAAAAAAAAATTGAAGTCCTTTGCCATAACTGAACTGCAAGTTAAGTCAAAAGTGATTAAAATGTTATCCAAATATTTGGATTGCAGTGATGGAGACAGCCCAGTACATAAAACAATATATATTTATTTAGCACAAAGAGTTCCATATTCAAATAGAGGTGTACGTATGCTTTTTCTAGTACTTTTTAATAGCATTTTGCTTTTTCGAAATAAGTAAAGAACCCTCAAGACTAACACAAAGACATACTAATCATTTGGCAGAATGACTGTTTTATCCTACAACTGTAGGCCTGATAGCAGCTTATAATCTGTAAGGCAAATTAGGAACTCCTCCTCAAGTAAGTAATCTCTATCCAGTTCCATTAACTCAAGTGGAACATTCACAAGAAAAATCTTACAAGACTATGACATTACATATGACTGTAACGTTTCCTAGAATTAGAGCCAAGATAATATGCAGGGCAGCGTTACATTCTCAGACAGAAAAAGACAGACTACTGAAAGATTCACAGTAAGTTGCCAGAAATTCACTGACTGAGAAAAAAATCCAGCCATTATATATGCGATTACATTACATAATTAAGCACAATTCCCATTTCAGAGAAAACAGGTAAGTTGACAGACAATGCTCAGAGTCAGAGCATCTACAGACTTCAAAGCCTGCAGCTTTCATTTAGGGACAAATACTTGATGCTTGTTGGTAAACAAACGCTCATAGCTCACAACCGACAGCACAGAAATACTACTTGAAATCTGGTTCCACTAATGACGTAACTACAATCACTGGATACAGAAGACCATCCAAATTATACTGGCAGACAGGTTTTCCATAGCTTCTCCTTTGCTGAAGTTCCACCGTCTTAAGTGACTGACATCAAAGATGTGCTGCAACTAGTTCAGTCTTCCCTCCTGTAGTTATCACCTGGATTAGACTCCCTGAGTTCGGCCGATTCTTTCCTGTTATCCAGTCAAAAAAGGTTCTGTTTTAAAATAAATGGATAAAACAGGGTGAGGAAGAGCAAAAAAATACTACCAACAGATATATCGACAAGAAGCATAAAATAAAGCCTATTACTTTTCCTTCTTTTCCTATTGTCCTCTCTAGCGATTTCTATGTATGTGGTAAGCTAGCAATGTGATCATTGGCTTCAGACCCTCAGAGCTGGACAGAGGCCCACAGAAATCCATAGGGTTTTGCAGCTCTCACAGGATTTTCAGAACATCTCAAAGGAAAAGGCCAGGAGCCTAAAACGTCAAAATGGTAAGCCAAAGTGGCAAGTTTTTTTTCCAAGTTAAAAAAAAGTTTTGAAAAGGGTAAGGAAAGGCTACTTAGGTTGCCTTTACAGTATATATCAGACACACGGATTTATGGCTAAAATAGAGTTGCTAAACCCATTACTCTGCCAACAGGCCACTCTAACACTCATTTAACTGCAGAAGTGGTCTCAGCAGAAGCACAGAAAGCCTTAAGACATCCAGAACAGTGCCGAGTAAGACGCATTCATTCTAGGTAGCACACCAGAACACCCCTTATCAAAATGTAAGACAAACTCCTTACTCAAAATATAATACAGGAAGCACAGTGTCTTTTTCAGGTCCATCAACCCTTCCAATACTGCAGATGTAGCAACTGCCATGTTGGAATGTCTTGCTATCTGATACAACAGCTTCCAGGACACAAAATTCAAGTGCCATATAGGAGAAGATTTCCTGCACCCTTTCCAAGACGCAGATGTTACCAACACTTAACAACACTGGATGTTTTTCTCCCACAGCCAGTAAGATTTTCAGTATTCAAAGCTGGATTTAAAATTTAGGGAATTAAAACCCAAGAAACAAAACAACCAACCCAATTCTCCTGTAAGGAAAAAATACTTAAAAGTTAAAATTAAAAAAAACTGAATTTGCAAAACCACAACATCTGGCTAAGCAGTCTCTGGAGCACAATAAAGTAAAGTGTTTTTTTTTTTTTTTTGAACATTTTTAGGCCAACTGAATTCAATTGATGGGGCCCTTTTAAAAAGCCACAAATAGCTACATAGGATTCTCGCAACAAAAAAAACACTTCCCACTCCAACGTCCAACTTTAAAAAAAAATATCAGAAAAAAAGGAAATCTAATGTCAGAGCTAAACTACTCTCTGAAAAATTAGCAATGGGTAAATGCAATTTCAGTGTCAGTTCTAAAAAGACTTTAAAAACATGTAAGAGTATAGCCCTTGACAATGTATGAATGTAGACCCATCTTTGTTTTTCTTCCAAGAGGCAAGACAGTTGCGTCCTTATTTTCTTCCATTCGGCAGCTCACCCTCAGCAGAATCTTTGCTATTCCCCATCACATCGCAGAAAGCAGTACGTACGCTGCACCTCCTCTAACTGAGAGGAATGAGAAGCAGTAAGCCTTATAATCTCAGCCTGCTGTTACACAAGCTACCGTTGAAGCTCCAGCGTTCTGCAACATCAGTCGGGACAAGCCTTTGTGGATGATGGAAATCAAGAAAACCTTGACTATGTTTTTCTAAACAGGAACAGGGATTCTGCCAGCTGAGAGAACTGAACTAACACACCACAGACTGGGCAGTAAAGACTGTTTAAAAGAAAAAAAATCCCACCGAAGTTTATATGCCTATTTGCAGTTTACCTTTAAGCCAGACTACTCTCTCCTGCATCTCCTGTCTGCAGTTTAATTTGTCTACAGGCTTTATGAGATTCTCTGGCTTCCAACTGCTTAAGGCTATCCCCCTAGTCGGAGTAACTGGTGTAGAGATGCTGAAATTGATGGAGTTGGGCTCATTTTCTCCAGTTAAGAAGCCTGTGTGGTAAATCCAAAGTGATTTAGAAACATACAAAATGAGGGGATGAGGGAGGAAAAACACCCACCGAAATCCAAGGCCGTTATTTAGAAAGAACATGCAATAAGATTCAGCAGCAAGAGGGACAGTGAGGAATTGCTTAGTTATCACATGGATACTCACTCAGCAATGAATTCTAAGGGTGTCCAGGAGCTGAAATCTGCATCAGGCATTGATTTCCTGTTTGCTGGTGTATCTAAGGTAACCCTGTGATTAAAAGAGATAAGCATTTTATTTATACATCATGTTTCTGATGAGCACCACCTGCTTTTATTCGTTACTGTAAGATATGCTTGACTTTTATACCACACAGTATGGATTTCCCTTGGATCCTCTACATGTGTTAACAGCATATAGCTATCAGTTTCAATGTACATCAAAGGCTCCAACCTACAACCCTTCACCTTCCTGGCATGCTGATGACATCCAGCCCATTAGGGCAATCACTTAGCCCTTAGCTCCCTTCCTGTCTCTCTCAATCAGACAGGGGATGGCAGCAATACACTTGTTCGCGTGTACTGCACAGCACATATGCACCACATCCATGCTTTCAAACGGCCTCATGCCAGCTGCAAATGCAGAGATTAAGTGCATAAGCGTAGGAAGCTTTGACTTCGATGATCTGTACTTACACTACATACAATGATATTTAGGGGTGAACTTTTCACAGCTCCCTCACTGAGATGCTGTTGACATTCAAAGGTATAATTACTCTCTCAAAAATTCACTCAAAACCAGAGTTTTGCACGAGAACTATGCAAGTGCAGAATGCTCCAAAGTCCAGTGATCTTGGTGTCTGCCTGTCTGTAAAGCTCTGTAGAAGGTAATGTCAATTATCCAAACACTTTTAATGCCGTAGCTCTCTGACCTGAAGAAGTACACATAAGAGCATGTATGTGAGGAAAACAAAGCAGGGAGAGTTCAGGTAGTGAATATACAAAACCCTTTAGTCTTAGGTTTTGGGTCCTGAACTAGATATGGACCTGGCAAGAAAAATACTTTTAATTTTTGCAACAGAGTTGATAAATTTAGACATAGTGAAGAGCTACTAGACCGTCCACTTTTTGCTAGCTTTCCTCATCAAAAAGAAAGCTGCAACAGGCAAATACAAGCTAAAATTTTTCTTTTCACAGATTCTCAGAGTGACATAATTTTACTGATCAAGTGTAGATATGCAGCACCTTATGAAGCAGCAACTTTAACTCATTCAAAAGTTGCCAAGTAATCCTTTGCTTTACTATTTTTGCACAGCTAAGTCTAAAACTGTGCCAAATAGCTCATCTAATTTTCAAAGTTCTGTCTATGCTGAGAAAAAACCCACCAATGCACAACACACATTAATGCATGGCTACAGTTAAACTGGTTAAAAAGTGAATCAAATTTTAATCCTAACATTCACTACTGTTTGGCAAAGGAAAGGAATATAAAAGAATTTAATCATTTTGGGGGTGACTTGCATATCGTTTCGTTCATACATTCAAGATGCTTCCTTTCTTTGTGAAACTGTAAGTAGGTCTGAGAAGCTGTTTGTGTACTGTGAACGGGGCATCACAAGCATATCCATGTGACTGTAGGTTACAGCTGTAATTAAGTAAAACCACACAGGCAGAGGCAACTACGCAACCACTTACGGTAAAATGGCAACAGCAGCAGAACCAGGTGGCAAGCCACTATTGGCACCAGCTAAACTCTGACAAAGCTGATGCACTGCTCCTTTGGCCATGCCATAGCCAATCATCCCTAACAATTAAAAACAGGCAAGTTAGAGCACAACCAAAACAGCTCTCAGTATCGTCAGTACTTTGATAGAAACTCAGACTATTTAATGAATATTAAGTTTACAACCACTTACCACAGCCAAAACAGAATCAGACTTTTAAAATGTATCAGAACATACGTATTAAAAGAAAAAAGGAAGAAAGAAAAAAAAAAAACCACCAAGAAAACCCCCAAAAAGCTCTTACTAGACATGCTGGAACTACCACAGAACACAGTTTACTCAGCACTGCAGAAATAATCATCTTACCAAGTACGTTTACTTAATGTACCCAAGTGTACCCTGAAGGATGGGACCTACAGGGTTAACCTTACAAATCGAATAAAGTAAGTGTGAAGACATTGACAAGACAGTCATCCATTAATTTTAATCATATGACTAAGGTATTTGCAGGTTTGGACCCAAACAGATACAACTCACTTCTCTCCAGAATTGTAGTTTACTTGGTCAGCACCCCAAGTCTGACAGGCCCTTTGGAGAAAACTACAAAAAAAACCACCCTGTCATGGTAGAAAATTACTAGATAACCTGCAGGTAAAGCAAACTTCTTCCTAAACACTGTTGCTTTCTAGGCAGACGGTATTTATAGTGTCAGAGCAACAGGAATGAGAGCATAAGGCACACTGGTCAGGTACAAAATCTGGATAATCAAGGTGCTATAGGTCTGAGGTGTCTCATGGTATGCATCTGCCAAGCAGTCTAGACACAGATTAAGCACGTAAGAAAAAAAATACATGTATTTTGTCTACTATAACTGGATGCCTTTCTACCTATCTGTATAACTACACAACCCCTTTCCAATGTTCCTGAGGAAGTATTTTTCTATCAAAGTTACAAAGGTAATTTTGCATTGTAGAAGTGTTTCCATTATATTCAATTAGACATACCGTACAAGATCCATTATTTTTAGGAGGAATCATGGGCAGCAGTAGCTGACTTATTTTACTGTTACAATAAAATCATTTGCACCTCTCTCTTACTCCCCTCTTGTCTCATCTCTAAACCAAACATTGCAAGTCTTGTTAAACCTTTTCATGCTTCTACATTTCTTGGCCATCACTGTCTGACTGCTTCTGTGACTGTTTATATAATTCTCGGTATTCATCAATTTGCCTTATGCGAGTCAACATTTTCACATAGGAAAAGAAAAATCACACTAACAGCAAACAAGAAAGATAGTTCCTTCCGTAATGGCTGGTAGTAACAAGCCTAACAAATCATATTTGCAAAAAGTTGAGTAACAACTCTTTCCCAATTCTTCCTGATGTTAATAAGTTGCATGTGTTTGCCCAAAGCACTGTTGTGTTCTTCAGAAAAATCCAGGCTCGCTGAAACCAGCTAGATCAAAACATGAAAGCAAATCACTTGGATTCCTGTGTTGTGGTCTCTACCTCCTAACACCACCCAAACAAAAAAACAACATGAAAGTTTGCCAGAGTTCACATTTTTTCAGTTGTATATGGTCAGTCAGTAGTAGACAGTAAATTATTCATCTACTTATTCTCATAAAATAAGCCTTTTATCTTTGGACTCTGCCAGATGCAGCGGTAAACACAGAATATAAATCATTAACTAGAAAACACAGCATACTTTTCCTGAACAGTTTTAGACACAGCTTTCAGGAATATTCATAAATTTTATAGTATGTTTTAAAATTTTAGCATTTATGTCAAAATATGGTTCAAGTCACACTAATAAAAGATTGGGAAATAACAGTATTTGTCTCAGAAACTTTCCTCTCCCTGCCTGTGGGCTTGTGTGTTGGTGCCTTTTTTTTTTTTTTTTTAATTTTAAATTGCTCCCAGATTTCTTCCTCCATGCAGACCATCATGGTCAAAAAAACTCAATAAAGTTTGTATTAAATAGCTAGTGAAGGGCAAAGCCAAAGATCAACAAGCTTATCTATGTCTGAATCAAAGGCAGACTGGAATCAGAACATGAACAGAACAAGCACGTTTAACAGAGTCAGCCAAGTCATCACCAATGCAAAAACTGGGGAATTAAGGACTCTGCCTTTCAGAACACAAATAGGAGATTTAACTTCATTTAAGCACTGCACTTACAGCTTGCTGTGTGCTTCTATTCTTCATTATTTTCCAAACTTTTTTTTACTGTTTCATGTATTTACCAAGGACATTTCGCCAATGCACATCAAATACTATTTAAATACTGATTCTACCTGTTTGCATTCCAGCTTCAAGAGATTCAGTATTGCTACCTGTAAAATTACACTTTCCTGAAGTGTTTCAGCAGTAATTTTCCATTTGTATTAGACATCAAGAAATTGGGGAGTGAAACTGTTGCTTCACAAACAAACATGCTCAGACTAACAGACAGTGATAACCGCTGATGACCCAGCAGTTATCATGCATTGCATTTCACCTGGAGTTCCAGATAAAGCAGCTTGAGCTCCTGTCAAAGTCAAGAGGCCGCCTTCTTTCAGATGTTTCGTGGCTAGGTGGCTGGAAATAGTGGATGTCCAAATGCTCTGCTTCCACATCAGATCACAGTTTTTGTACAAAGCTGATTAGGAAAAGAATTTGTGAAATTAACTAAAAGATAGAAGACTTCAAACTCTAATTTCCTTACCATCACACAGAGTACAATAGCACTATGCAACAGGACTATGAAAACATGTTTTCTACCATTTTCTACTTCCACGTTGGGTAAAATTATCAGTTTATGTCTTTCGTATCTCCCTTCTCATTGGGCTCAGAGTCCCAGCTCTACAGCATCTATTCTAGGCAATTATCTACTTTCTCACCACCAGAAATAATAAAAAAACCACACATACACACGATAGTTTCGTTAGCTCTCCACTAATGGTTCAAAGGTTTCCAGGCTCTGTAGGGGTTGCTTCAACCTATGTCAAGGATCTCAAACCCCTCACATTAGCCTCATCTCACCTTGTCTGCATGATCTGCCTCCTTCCATAACTTCTTCACTGGCTGCAAAAGAGCTGAGCTCCATTAGCATGCAGACAGAAGACTCCAAGAGATAAAGGAGTCGCACAAAAAGTACTTCTTATTGCCAGATTACTTCATAAACCAAAAAACAATCTGACTGACAGTAGCATGCCAGTACGGAATATCAAAGATGCATGCACCTGCATGGTACTAAGTGTGCATTCCAGTGCCCCTACACAGTGTAGTGCAACTTCTGGTATGGCAGCCTGCTGGGGGAGATAGTTCAGATTTTGCTTTCATTTGAAGTTATTGGTCTCTCTTTTTTTTTTTTTTTAATTATTATCAGTATCTGCATGGGGAAAGAAAAAAAGCCCCAATAACTAGCCATGTCAAAGATTTTGCTATCCAGAAAGAACCATTTCCAAAACACAATATGGAACAAGCATAAATAACTCTGTGACATAAGCCGACCACCTGTCCCCAAGATAACCTGCTACCCTACCAATATCACTATAAACTATGGTTACAAGTTACCTTATTTAAAATATGGTGCACACTAATAACAATCTAATATAATGCAACCGTAGTATAAGTGTGTATGCCTTTCTATATTGTCTCTCTCTAAAAAGAAATCTTTGCCTGTAACTTCCAAACTGGAAGTGAGGGCGGAAAAAAAAAGGACACATTTTAACAGATCTACTCCAGACAGAAAACAAGGCTGGGGTTTTTTGGGGGTTTTTT
>VZTL01008035.1:7282-20737 GCA_013400535.1 Scopus umbretta
CACCCCCCCCCCCCCAACACATGGTTTTCTATGAAGCTTTGGCTACGCCAACCCCAAGTTACACTGTAGCTACTCTCATAGGGCAGGAATCTCAATGCATTTTTAAAAAATAAGCAAATACAGGAATTGGGTAAATCTCATTAACACCTTTTCAAAAAGAATGAAATAGAAACAATTGTCTCCTGCATTTAATGTTTAAAAAGCAGGAATTCAGAATTACATTCCAATGAATCACATTTCAATTTCTTTTCCTTCTCAGAATTCAAATACTCTGAGAGAACATTTGAGTTGTGCGACACTAACAAAACAGCAGAAACTTTCAATAGCTTCTCTGACTTGCTTTTTGGTTATGCCCTTACGTGCCTTCCGGTCTTCGCTGTTAATTAAATCAAGCCAGATTTCAACCAACTGCATGACAGCAGCGTCATCAGCATGCAATCTGCTGAGGCTTTCTGAAAGTCCCTCTAATTACTTTTGTGAGCTTAGTGCCTCTTTGTGCAGTTCTTCACTGTATAAAGTCTGTACTATCACTTGATTTGTGCATTTTTAGTGCTCAGAAGCTATTTTCACATGCTTATAACAGTTATATTAGAACACAGAAAGTCTCTTTAAACAGATATAGGAACTGAAACTGGTTCTTCAACCTTCCTTAAACTGTGCAGCTGACAGGAGGTGCAGAAACATTTTTGAATGTCTGCAGTATTCCTTTATGATACTGTTATTTTTCAAACAGATTTAGACAACATTATCCTTGGAAATCTACAAAAACTGGATCTAGAGATCCATCTCCTTTGCTTAGTTTTCACTACTACCCTGACCAAATGAAAGAGATTCCTCACCACACTGTTTACATTGCTGGATAGCACAACTTGAAATTACTGGACAAATGTAGGTGTTTATCATGTACACGCAAGTACTACTGAGCACCTGGTAATCATCACTGAAGATCTCCATTTTATACAGCTTCCAAAAAGTCCAAGAGGCAGAAGATCTTCATGACTTCCCTTTTAAGCCAGTTAAGTCCTTCATTCACAGACTGAACTTTAAGTATAACATATCCAATACATTAAAAAGCTCAGCTTTTTTTAAAGCACTGTATTCTATTTTATTTGTCCTGTGGTGGTTCTTTCTCCAGGCTCTGTGCAAAAAACAAGGGACTACCTCGGCGCTAAAGTCTCAGTGAACTTTTAAAAATTGTACTTCTGTTCAAAACGGGGGGACGGGACGGGGACGGACGGGACGGGGACGGACGACACGACACCCAAACCTTGAGACTCTGAGTAAATCTACTGGACTGTTTTCAGAGATGGTGAAATTTTCCACAGCTCCACATCAGATCAAGGATTTTTTTGAACAGTACTATAAACTACTAAATATTTTAGCTCTGCATGCAGAGCTAATCAAAACTTCTACATTGTGGTGCCACTACTAGAATGGTACAGGTCTATTAACTCAGCAAACTTGCTGTTCTGTTGATATCATATCAATTCAATCCATTAAAACAAAGCAACAGATGTTCCAGTGTAGTATATATAAACTGTCCTCTTTCTATAGAATCCTACGTGGAATTATACTACTGATCAAATACCATTTTTTCTTCAATTTTAAAAAAATACACTGCCTTTTATTTTAAGCTCCATACTATTCGTCTAGCAGTTTGTTTCTCACTCTTCTACTAGCAGAAAATATAATACAGGGAAAGATTTAAATGAAAAACAGATCTGTGTAGTGAATTGCATATGGTTTCCATTTTCCTTCATGCAATGTTTCATAGACAGTCAGCGAATAAATCCCTCCCACAAATCCGGATCTGAAGTCCACTTTCAGAATCTTGTCAGCACAGGAGTTAGGAGACAACTCTCTACGCATGAAAGTGCAATACGTCTGTGCTCCATCTCATTCGGGTAAATAGTTTCTAAAAAGTACTATCAGATCTGGCTAATAAATCAGTATGTATAAAATATGCACACTCAAATGATACTGGCTGTGTCTAGGTGAACCTGTCATAGAGTTTTCTGTTTTCAGGCTTACTAAGTTTGGTGCATGCCACACAGCTTGTTGCATTTTATGCCTGTTCACAACATACAGAGTTTTCCAGCGCTAACAACTTTATACTTAGTCAACACGCTCCATGCTATAATAAACCTAGCCAATAAATACTACCTCTGCCAAAAAGCCTCCCTAACTATTATATTCAATTAGCTTTCCTAGCAGATTTGAACAATTACTTCCAAGGTCTTTCTGACTTTGTTTACATAAAATGCATCTTTTCCCCTATTCCTCAGACCTGTACTATTTTTTTTTCCCCTGCATTTTCAGCAGTTCCTGGTGACATACAAACACCAAAGCAATCATGCTATGTTTCTACCAGACACCAAGGGAGGTTTACAAAGCAGCAAGCTCCTTCTTTCCCTAGACACTCACAGGGGATTTACATGTCAATGGAACAGAATGAATGATGAGCTGCTGTTTGTCAGATGCATTTGTCGTTTCCATGAGTTAACAATTGTTTAGATTTCCTCCTCTTTGGAGAATGGCTTTAAGCAGGACATGAGCGTGATGCAAAAATGTAGTAGAAGAAAACTTGGAGCACCTTCCCTTTTTCCTCTTCAAGGTAAAAGTCCAAGTAGGAGGGGATGTGCGAGGAGAAAACTATGTTCTCGAGAAGCATTACTGGTTAGCACATCAGAATGACACAGCACTGATCCCTGTAAAGACAAGACACTTAAGTTTTTCATAGTTGCAAGGTGGAAGCAAAGACCAAATCTAGCAAAACTTGGGAAAAACATACACGGCAATATCTTGTCTTTGAGAGAACATGCACAAGCATGGGATGGACGCGTCTTCTTGCCTGACAGACACAGCCTCTGCTTTAAAAGGTGCTCAGCACCTGTGTACTGAGCCTGTTCAGAAAAATCAAGAGCACAAAGGTTACCTGTTATGCAGGCCTCTTTTTGATTGGGACTTGTGGACTGAATTCTTTGATATGCTAAAAGAAAAGGAAGTTTTGCTGATCCTGTGTCTCCTTATATTTGTGCGTAAGAAAATGAAAAATATTACCTAGGGAAAGAAGCAGTCAGTAGAAAACTAAAAAAAAATATGACATATGAATATACAATATGTGTGATTACTATCTTTGGTACATATTAACCTGGCAAGCTATCTGTACAGCATCATGTGCTGTAAAATCTAGTAACTGACTTTGCATCCCCACAAAAGT
Source organism: Scopus umbretta (assembly GCA_013400535.1). Lineage (NCBI taxonomy): Eukaryota > Metazoa > Chordata > Aves > Pelecaniformes > Scopidae > Scopus > Scopus umbretta. The sequence continues at coordinate 10,503 of VZTL01008035.1, forward strand.
CTATAGCACAGTTCAACCTGGCACTTCAGACCTTAGCATTCTTGAGCACTGGCCCAGAGTCTGGGCCAGGTCAGGTTGCTGAAAAAGTAACAGGTATTCAAGGCTTGGGACAACACCTTCTAATCCCAGAGTCTTCACATTAAATTCACTTCCAGATAAAGCCAAACTTGCACGAACAAACCTTTACACATCAGTTAGTCCCTTCCACCCTCCTGTTAGTTTTTTTTTTGTAATCTTCTAAGGTTGTAACTTCCCAAACTCTGAATTTGCTTTCAGAGAATTCTCAGATACCAACAACTCTTTTCAACTTGCTAATTTTTAGTGTTAAGTCTACTGTGGAGTATTTTCTTTGGCCGGTGATCTCCACCTTCCAAAAAAACCATATAGGCCTACCTGTGGAAGGAAGCTGTGGGATAACCCAGGTCCTCTCTCTAGTATTTCTCAGCCAGTTCTGGTCTACAAGGCACACAGTCTGAAAACTTTCTTCCTCTGTGCACAAGTACATGACACAGGTGTGTGATACTCTGGCCTGTTGAAATATTCCAGAACAGAGCATAGAGAAAAAAAACAACTACTGGAAAATAGTGTTGTGCTATGAAATCTATTTTTTCTTAATACAGACACCAGTTATGTGAGATTTTTCAGCAGTAAAAATGCTCAGCTCAATCAGGTTTGTGAAACCTGCTTGGTTGCAGTGATTTTCAGAAGTGTGCTTAAACATCCATAATGTCTCAGGTACCTACACTCATTTTCCTGTATCTCTCTTGAATTAACCCACTTCACAGCTTTTTTAGGTCTCATCTGACATGCATTCCATTTGTGAATAATACTGGAAGCAACATTAATACTGGTAAAATGTTGCTGCTTCTTCTGCATTTTCTGCATTCCCGGCAAGGCAATGTTTTGGTTCAGTGTTCAACCAAAACCGCTATTGTAAGGTTTTAAGAAAAGACACATTGAATAAACACACCTTGTAGCTGGAGTAAAAGATAAGAGAAGGTCCATTAGGGAAGCAAGAGCAGAGCTGTCTACTTCATCTCTAAACTTTAGGCAATCTTCAGAATATACTAAGATTCACATTATCAGATGCAAGTCTGTAAAGCAACAAAGGAAACCACTGCAGATATATGAAATGTGAGCAATGATATGGGCAAGTTGATCTTAGGTGTTATAGTATGTTACAGTACCACCCAGAGAGGGCTGTGGGTGTGGGATTTTATTGTTGTTGTGTTGTTCTTGGTTTTTTGGGGTTTGGGTTTTTTTTTTGGTTTTTTTTTTTTTTTTTAAATCAAGACCATATCCTTAAGATGTTAATTGCCATACATAAAAGACTTAGATTTAAAGTATTTGCTGTCTTAGGCTGAAGTGCGCAACTGGACAGCAGAGGGGGTAATTCTGTATATCCGAGGAAAGGTCGTTCCATGAGCAAAAGGGAGTCCTGGAATGAAGCTGTGGAGACTGCCATGAAAGGAACAGATCAATACGCAGTGAATGTTACTGTTAGTGAGAGAGGACAGGGCATAGATCAGCATAGCAAGAATATGAAAGGAGAGAGACAAGTCATGAAAGATCCCACTGAAAAAAAAAAATTGAAGCAGAAAAAGGGACTTCAAAGGCGGCACACTATTCCTTTCAGGTTTCTATACTGCAAAGGTTAGGTTATTGCCATGATTTCAGATGATAATGAAGGGGGTAAAGAACTTTTTAACATCTGAAGAGTGTGAACCAAGAAGCATCAGCTGAAGTGTCTGTCATGAGTACACCACATAACAGTCAGTTCTAAAGCATCCCCTGTGATTAAGAACATCCACAAGGGAAGGGACCTAAAACAACTAAGCGTTGAAAAGCTCTTTAGTAGTCTTTCTCACGTGGCTCCATCTCTTAAACCATCTCAGTAACTTGTTTAGTTTCTTTGGAACTTACATAAACATTTGAAAATGCTTAGTAATGTGAGAAAAGGAAACTCTGCCATGAACATAACAGGCCTCAACAGAGTGTGTTTTACTAAACTACTAGTTAGTAGCTGCAGTGAATTTAGACAGTTGGGTGTTGTCAAACATGTAGAAATAGCCACATGACCAACACAATGGCTCACGGGTTTCTAGAACACAACTTGTTTCAACTGCTAAAAGGACAGTAGTGAAGCCACAATTTTCTTCTATTGCATGTAAAGCAACAGCTAAGGGAAAGCACTATAACTTTATTTGTAAAGTAATCAGGTGAAGTAAATAACAGACAGAAAATCTGTTAGTATCTCAGCTTTATCAGGATTTTAAACTGACAAATCTTACTTTGGTTAACTAACTAACAACAATCAACACACACTGCCACAAAAGCAGGACACAACCTCCTTTTTGGCTATGGAAGCTCAATTGACAAGTAAAAATTTCTTCTTTTTAATTGGAAGATACAGGGGAGTGACAATGAGCCATTCTGAAACCTCTCTTCCTGGGAGATACTGATAAAAAGAGCAACTATAAATATCAGGAATACTTTAATAAAAAACATTGTTAATTTATAACTCTTCTGTTTCACACATTTTCAAGAAACAACCTCCCTAAAAAATTAAATATGTAGGTTATGCCTAGGAGCATCAGCATTCCCCAGTTCATGTGAAAGTTTTGCAGAATTCAGACCTCATAAGACACCTCAAAATCTTTGAGCAATCAAAAAGCTTTTAAGTTGACCCTTAATTATAATTTAAGTGTTTATGCCTAATACTCAAGTCAGATAGTAGCAGTAGGTGATTAAATCTTCAGAACCTACAGAAAAGTCAGACAAAATATTACTTACATTGCTACTCCTTGGATATCACTTATTCATATTTGGAAATGTGATTTAGAACTCAGTCATAAACGAGAATGAATGGTTCTGTTACATGGGTATATTCAATACATTTCACGGAGCTGGAGCAACACTGAAGCTTTTTGATAGTCATCCCTTCTCAGAGCATACATCTCTGCACAGCACAAATGACCAATTTCTATACCCAGCCTCAGGAAAGTAACTCTCAACTTCACATTCAAGAACCTGGCTCATTACTGTTAAGCCATTATCAAAAGCAAGTCAACCTAAGAAAAAATTATATTATGAACAGAAGTTTTGGCAAGACAAAGACGACACTTCATGCAGCAGTTAATATAAAGAGAGGATAATAGTTTTGCCAAAGACAATAAATACTAGAAGAAATGGCTTTCAGTTTTAGAGGCCCTGAGCAATATTGCTGGTGTTCATTTTAAGATCTGCTTCTACAACACAATTCCCTGGAGATTATTCTTAAATGTGAAAAGGATGGATGTTTTTGTTTTGGGATCATTCACAATGTTGGCATTGCAAACCACAGGCTTGAACTGAGGTGAGAGTTAACATCACTTTGCCACTAATTTCTTTCAACTGCATCCTTCTCTTTCTTGATCTCCCTTCCCCCCACTAAAAAAATCTCCAGGCATTACTATTGAAAATATACTCAAGTAATAAATCATGTATTTGCTCTCACGTGACTGGTATTCATTAGAGTCAAAGATCTCCAAAATCTGCCCCCAGAGTGTATTATGTTACTGAAACATCGAAATAGCTGCAACACAAAATTTTGCCAAGGGGGAAAAAAAAAAAAACCAAAAAACCCAAAACCCAAACACAAAAGTAACAACAAACTGTCTCTCAGTTGGGCAGAAGAAAGAATGTTCACAAAAGTATATTTGAGGGGTAAATCAAACCCCAAACTCTAATTAGACAAAACCAGCAGTTCAAATCCAACAAGACACAGGATTTTTAACTAGAAACTTCTATAAAGTATACACTTTTTTTGGTCACCCAGGCAGTTCTATTTTCAAAGACTTTTTTTTTTTTTTCTAGAAAGGAATGAAAAAAGAAATAAAAACCACTGCAAGGTTATCCATTACATATCTTTGTTTGGTTAAGCAGTAAACAACATGCCTCTACACTCACTCAAATGCTTTGTCCCCTTTTATTGTCCAGTTATTTTGCTTTACTGAATGCTACAATCACTTTATAGCAAAGTAACATCTTCTATGAGAGAAGCGATGATCTTCCAGTGATGTGGTAACCTGACTGAATCATTCGAGTCTGAATGGGGAAAAAGAACACTTGATTCAGCTTCACATCTGGGTTTTATAAAGGGTCCAAAAAGCTTAACACGTGCTTCAGGGCTAAAACAAAGTCTGAGGAGATCACAGCAGTCAAGAGAGAAGACAGTGTTAATCCAGGGCATATCATGCTCTTCACCACCACTCTGAAAAGTAACTTAGCTCAGCTAATTTTGCATCTCCACTAATTGTGTGTTGTGTATGAGTAAGCAATGACTAAGGAAATGTCAAAGCTATTCCATATCCTGTTCTTTTCCTGAAGAAAAACATGACAGGCAGAGAGAATACCTCCCATTAGGCCACAATTCAACGAGGCAGTTATTTGTGTTAGCAGGAATAAAATAACCTATATGCAATCTAAACATTGCCAGTCATTATAATCACTTGTTACCACTGTGCTGAGCATACATGGTTCCCCTCAAACAAAGTACTATCCAAAAATCACTTCAGATGTTCAAATAAGTGCATGAATGCATACACAAAATTTAAGCTGGAAAATACACAGTGAGCAAAGTGACCTGCATATGAAAATTCCTGCTCTATGGTACCCTGGCTATTTTCCAACATTTCCAATTATCAGTTGGTAAACATTGACCACTGGCTAGAAAGACAATAAAAATACTGAACAATACAGACACAAAATGATGAAAATAACCAGACTGCTAATGAGGAAAGAAAAAATGGCATCGCTACTGAACCTCCTGTTCAGTTCCTCACATACGCGAGGGCAGATAGCGACATTAGCTAACTATAGGTATCCGCCTCAGAGGCACTGAGTTGTCCCCTGCTCACTGAAGATATAGGAAACATGGGCTCCTGAACTTAGTTGTTATGAATTTCAACTCTGTTAGATGCCTGAAGTAGCTGGACTGACCCTTTCCAGCTTTCTCCCCATTCATGTCTCTCCTGCAAACTTGTACAAAGTGTGAGGCAAAGCACATATGCAGAGCAGAAAAGTGGGATTGGGGAGAGAAAGGCTGCAGAGTAGTTGGAAGAGTAAATATACTAAAGCATCCAAGTTACATGTCTGATGACGAGGGAAAGCAGGCCAGAGGGAGCAAGTGAAAAAGAGGCAGGGGAAGGGAAAAGGACTGAGAACAGGGAATACAGTGTTTAGAGGCCATAGTTTTCACCTGTCCATTATGTTTTACTCACAGGAAATACACAACAGAGGGGCATTAGGCTGGAACATTATCCAGCACGTGTAGAGCTGGAGTAAAGTAGTTTATAAAAGAGCAAATCACTATGTGCATACCAAGGCTAGACAGTTTTGAAAACCAAGCAGCACATATAGATGTGGCTCTTAGCAGTCATACAGCCTTCATACAGGGGTCCCTACCAAAGTGAGGTCTTCAGTCAGCACTGAGAAACTGCTGTCAGCCTCATAATTTTTTCAGGCATCAAGAACAATGTTATGATCAATAGATGAGGATGATGGTACAAGCTCAAGGTGAAAAAGAGCAACACATTTCATGATGCCTTCTCATAACAATGAGCACAGCTTCGTATAAGCCCAGATGATTCCTATATGCATTGGCCAGAAGTAACAAAATTGCTAAGGGGCAAACTTTTTTTTTTTTTAAATTAAAATAAAAAATTAGTGGGTCAGATTGCAGCAGAGCAGCAAGAAACAACAGAACTGCAAGATTGCGTGAGACCTTGCCCAACCATCAGTGATATCTGTTGATTAACAGAAAGGTGACAAACCCTACAGAAGCACATATTAAATACTCTCGCCTCACTTATCAATGTTTTCTCCACCCTTACCTCTTCTCTCCCCACATTATCCTTATCTTCTTTTTTGCCTCCATATCCCAAGCATTCTGGATAAAAGTGAACATAGTTTCACAGTGTAACTTGAGGGATTTTCTACAAATTGAGACTACTCCTTTGCATTTGTTCACTCTCATTGGTATTTAATTCTTCACTCATTTCGTTCACTCAGCCACAAAATCAGACCCTGGAGGTAGTTCTGTGCGGTTTTTCGCTATGATGACAATGACAGCCTATCTGTGCTGTTCCCTGCGTCCTATGCCTACCTGTTTCTAATCCTCTTAAATCATGATTTAGCTTCTTGAGTGCTGAAAAGAATTAACCTTTACTGCTGGATGTACAAAAAAATCTAGAACAAATCATGGCAGACAACTTCCTGTTGCAGAATTTAAAAAATAACTATGTTCAAGTGTCTGCTATTATTTAATCTCATTTATCAGCTGCTTACTGTTCTGTAGTTCCCTGGATGGTATCTAGTTTTTGAAAAATAGAGATAAAAAATTTACAACTGTCCAGACACTTTCTGCAATAACTTTTTTTAACGCAAAAATGCACATTAGCAGCAACTCAGCCACTTCACTAGTGTAAATGCAGGCTAGAATGTTTTATAAACAACAAGAAGCATATAGCTCCCGTGCTAGCTACACACTGCATAGCTGCTTCAAAGATGCTTCCATCCCATTCAGTATGAGGAGCGGCCTGGCACTACACCGCAGTGTGCTACGAAAAGAAAGCAATCAAGCAGAAATATAGCTATATTCTTTTTCATATAGCCCTCCCCATAAGCATTAATGAAGAAGTTGGACTTTTCAAAATCCTTAGTTTCCTCCAAGTGAAAAATCAAAGAATATTTTTGGCTTGTGGAAAATAATCTAATCATTAGGCTGAGTTCACAGCATGACAGAGATGTCAACATGATGATAAAATCATGAAAAACGAAAGTTTATCACCACCTTTGGAAGGCACTTAGGATAAGTTCTGGGTAACAATTTATTATTGATATCAACCCGCCGAGTCAAGATTACCGCAACCATGAAAGCGGCCTGCCATTTAAGAAACTACAGCTAAATCAGAGCCTCGGAAGTTGACTGGAAGCAGTTTTAAATCCCACAGTATAGCTGGGGAGCTATTTAGTGGAAGATTTCAAGTATTTCAAGTATAGCGTGAACTTGGTATCAGAAAGAATGAAATGTCAATTGCTTTTTGGGCCTATTCCCTTCCAAATAGAGATCAAGTGGAAAAGAAGGGATTGGGTCTAAATGTCTAACACAGATGCATGTAACTGGCTGAGCAGCCCTTAGGAAGGAAAGAAAACATGCATAAGAGGTCTGAATAGTTTTGCACAATATTAGAGGTTCTCTCCAACACAGCTTTGGCATCTTTCTGGGCACCCAGAACAGCCCAAACCCCCTGTTCTAGTACTCAGTTCCTCTGGAGCTCTGCTTTTGCCAGGAAACAAAACTTAGAGGGAATGAATTTCCAGGCCACAATGTGGTGAGCTATTCTGGTTCTATTTAACCATCTCGAGAAAAATTCACAGACTAATGCTGCTGCACTCGGCAGCAACATTCAAAACTTCACTTCCCTCAGCCCCTAAGACTGCTTGGCTCATTAACGCATTGCCTCCTGTTTTATTCAGCCTACCCCCCCTTCTGCTGGTATAGAAAAAAGATCCTTGGAACACTGTCGTTTCTTGACAACATAGTTTCTTCCTCTTGGTGGCACATGCAGCAATTAATCTCTGATGGTTCCCCACTGGGGAAAATCTGACCCACTATACCGAGGGTCCCACTCACAAAAAATCTCTCACTACTTAATCTTTCCAAAATCATATTCTTCTTCCACAAGGTAAGTGCCAAGTAGGAATATAATAAAAAAAGCCAGCTCCTACACGTGATTTGCAGATGAAGAGCCCTCCTGGTTTATCCATGGTGTGCTCTACTTTCTCTGTTATAACAGCTTTATCTCTGAAAGCTCTTGCCCACCAATTCACTTTCTCTTAGACACTGATGTGGTGCTGCTGCTGCTTCTAAGAACGCCAAGCACTCTGCATATGAAACTCTTTCTGTAGCTTCTTTAAACCTCTACCTTCGCTAGCAAAACCAAAAGAAACAAAAAACTCCAGGAACTGCTTGGACACATGCTAGCCCGCTGTGAATCCAAATGGTGGAATCGGATGCACAATCTGAAATGGACACACAGTGCTTGGCCTGCCACCACCACAAGCAGCCTGAAGGTCACTTTTCCTTTTCATTGGCCTGAGATTCTGATTTCAACTTCACCAGCATTCAAGTTTATTGCATTCATTGTCCCTGAAGTTAGAGCTCTGCAACCTGCCCTGTGAGTGCTTCTAGGAGCTATGGCTCTCTCAGAATCTGCCATCACCTAGGAAGATCCCAATCATGCAGAAGTTATTTAGGACACTAGAGCTCACAGCACACATTCCTGTCCAGGAAGCTGGTGGAGGTCTATGTTTCAGAATATACTCCCAATACTGACATTTGCCTCAGACTTCTAGGCAGAAAAAGAGCTCCTGGCAACAATTCCATACAGTGCGTATACAGACCTGTATACAATCACCTCCAGGTTTGACTTCAGAAGAGCTAACTTGATATGTTAGCTGTTGTTTTAGACCACGGGCTAAGGCAGATTAAAAAAAAAAAATAAAACCAAAACCCAAGTACACCACTTAGATTCAACAGCACGAGTAACAAAGAAAAAAATTTTACAGGAGAACAAGGATAGTTGCCTGTGGGGAGAATATCTTAAAATCTACGGTAAAGTCATACTTGGCAATATTCAACAGATCTGGTAAACATCAAAGATAAAATTTAGCAGGATAATTCTACCAAGCACCATTAAAAGAAAAATGGGACCAGCAGGGATACCAGTGAAAAACAATGCCAGGCCTAATAGTACTGATCTACCAGAAGCAATTTATTATGACACCAGAAATAGCTATTTTCACAGTGGATGCTTGAAATGAAAACTTTAAAGCTTCTTTAAGTCTTGAGCTATAGCAAAGTATTCAACCAGCCAGCCAAAATAGCTGAAGGGAAATAGGAAGGCCACATGTGGAACTAATTACTCATGTAGAGGCTATGACAAAGAACATTTCTCCAGACTTTTCATGGGGGCTTCACTTTCAGGAAGTAACTCTAATTACTGTTCAAGTCTCGGCAGCCTGCATGCCACTGACAGTTCCAAGAAAAAATGAACCTATTTGCCCTTTTCTTGGTCTGAAATGCCAAAACAGAAAAACACAACTACAGTCATTAAAAAGAAACAAAATAAGCACTGGCTTATTGCATTAGATTCCCGAGCAGAATTCTTTTTATAAATTTGGTTTTTCAGCCTTCAAAAACTAGTGAATTCTGCGTCTACATTAACTCGCTCTCCGTTGGCTGCAGTGAAACTGTACATCTTGACTTTTTACAGCTTTTCCATACTGGGGCCCACTTCCTGCCCAGTTGAAGAAAAAAATCTGGCCTGAAGATGAAATGACTGCTTAACATTACACTAAAACATCTGGTACCATTTTATACACAGACCCATGTCTGAGAGCAGGCAATTCTAGCGGTCTCACCAGCGGCACAGTGCATACCCAAACCTCCCCAGGGTGACATCATCCCATATATGGACTCTCAGGCCCAGCCCTCCCCCTTTTCCTGGTCCTAAATTCATTGCCAGATCCCCAGTCTGCTGCAAATGTGCCACGTCAAGACTGGAAATCACAGCACTTCAGTGTGTTTCAGTGAGTGCTGCAGAGTGTGAGGGAGAGCCGAGCACAACCCGTGATGCAGGAAGGCAGTTTTTCCCCGAGACTAAAAGAGGATTTAAAATAAATAAATAGACGCGTCCGGAGATCCTGCTCCGTCGCCCCAGTGTTCAGACTACCTGTTCAGGACAATGCTGTTGTACAGTAGTCTGCACATTGGTTAGACTGGGCAAGGGAAAGCAGCGGCATGGACTATTGGGGACGCAAGTTGCTATTGCCAAGGAGAAGACAGTTATTGCTCCTTTCAGATCTCATATACAGTATTTTTCTTCACAGGTTTTGCACACTAGGGAATAAGAAACGCTAAGGGACACTGTGAAAAAGGAGGACTTCAGAATAAAGCGGGGAAGACATTCTGGTAAGGCCTACTTTGGAAGAACACCTGGCCTATGACCTGGCGAACCTAGGTGACTCCCCTCCCCCCTTCCTCCAGTCATCACTGCAAGAAAGATGGAGCTCTGATGGTTTACTAAAACCTATGCAAGAAGTGAGAGAGGTATATTGCCTAGAGTTATACTACCTAGAGAAGTGTACAAGAGTAAAGTTGGTCATTTCTTCTTTTTTTTTTTTTTTTTATT
>VZTL01008035.1:20763-75973 GCA_013400535.1 Scopus umbretta
TTAAAATAAAGCTTCCCCCCCCAAAACTAAAAAGGTAAATCTAATTTTTTTTTTTACTTGTAGCAATCAGTATAAATATTTAAGGAGTATATAATTTTTTTAATGCAGAAAAGGCTTGATAAAAGTATGTATTCTGAATAGCTCCTGTTGTGAACTATGATCTGAAGATCAATTTTAAGAAATTATTTTCTCTTACAGTAATAAAGTAACAGAAAAGAATGCATGAATATTATTTTAAATTATTGTAAAATATATTATATCACCTTTGGTAGAACTGTACTTCGATTTTATATGCAACTGAAACCTCCTTGCGAGTAACCTATGCTATATGTGCTAATGAAAACTGGGAGGGAAACTGTAGGAAGTCTATGACTACTCCATGCTAGGCTTCTGCGCCATGTAGAATCCAAAAATCTTTGATTGTCAGGAAAAATTACCTCTAAAAGTACAGGATATGATGGAAAAAAAACAGTAAATAAATAAAACTGAATAAACAGCTTTCCATCCCAATACCTGGCTGGCCATTGCCTGTAAACGATCAGCACCGATTGATTGCTGCAGCTCTCATGTATACTTTGAATCGCTGATATTTCTTCTAACATTCAAAATGATAAGTTACTTTGTCCTGAATCCCACTGATAAAAATGGAATTTGTAAACGAATGCAGAAGTTTGCTTTGGTGAATTTCCAGCTGTCCTGGTAGGGGAAAAAAACCCTCAGGCTGAATGAAATCCCCACGGACAAAATAATACAAAAAGTCTGGGCTGCAATTTGATACCAGCTGAACTCCAGCGTCAGCTCCCCTAAAGTTAACACTAGTAACAAACTACTGCAACTGGAAAAAAAAAAATCCCATCTATATAGCACTCATTATTGCCAGGAAGGCTTTGAATAGCTATACTAGAAAAAGAATTAGCATAAATATGCAGCCATTAGTAATACAACCAGTCAATTTTGCAGAATGTATGTTCTATTTTAGACAGCCTTGATGCTGTACGATTTTTTTTTAAATAGATATATTATTATTACCTTTTTCATTGCTCCTTCAATAATCAATAGAAGTCCTATTGGGGTGAGATGGTTGCGTAGCATTAGCGTAACTGTGCCTATACTGGCTGTCTTAAAGCCTGTGAAGCAAGAACTAGCACTGTCATTTCCCTTAGCCTCCCATAAAAGACTATGTATTTTGACTAAAAGAGTTATTTTTTAATGTATATATACACTTAGAGGTTATTCACCCCCTCTTCCTCTATTTTGTGAAAGATTACCTTTAGGATTAAATTAGTGGGGTTTAATCCATTGTAGCAGGAATAGACGGAATTTTTAGTCTTGTTCTACTTTAAAGTGGAGTTACAACACACAGTTAAATGTAGTTATTAATAGAATATCTGAAGAGATGAGAAGAAATTAAAGGAATGGAACCAGATTCAAACTTGCATTAATATTTCTCAATCTCTCTAAGTATGACTGCTGGTTTAGGCATAGCAAATCTGAAAATTTTATGATTTAAAGTGGTAGAAAAATGTTTTCAAATCTTGTTTAAAAACTTGCTCAATTATGCTTTCAAGGGGACTACGATCGTTTGCAAATATTTTTTCTATCTAGTGCTTACTTGCATAGCTACTTTTATTTTTTTATAATTCTGATCTAGAAATTAAGAAAGGAAGTATGGTTATCCAGTCAATAATAGGCTCTCAGTGAAAATACTGTTGAAGATAGCCTGCGTTAACTTTTGCTAAATAAGCAAGGACAATGAAAACATACGGAACTAGTGTTTCTCTTATCTCTAGTCCACTATTTGCATTAATCTTTATTTTAAATGACCTTTCTGGATTTAGGAAGTGATTCCCCTCCCATACACCCATGACTCTTCAAAGTTACATTTTTAGACTGTAAGGCTGAGATCTAGGAGGCCCCCTTGGCATGGGGCTTNAAGCAACAGATAGGGAAAGAAAGCCTGTATTGTTAGGAATGACTATGGAAGTATATTTACTTCGGCTCAGTAATCAAAACATTTTCAAAGTGAATTAAGTGATTCTGTAGTTCTTAAAACAGTGCTGTTTTAGTTGAAACAAGTTCTAGCTGATCATAATCGTACAGAAGAGATCTCCGTAATTATAAAACAACAGGTTTTAAATATGCATGTCAACAAACACAAGATAACTGTACACAAATATTTCAAGAGAAAGAAAAAAAAAAGACAAACATTTTTTGCAATGACTGAAAACATTTGCAGGATCCAATGCATACTAAATAATGATGAAAGTTCTGTAAACCCAGGACGATCTCGATGCTTACGCCTGTTGTATATGAAACAGTTAAATGATACAGTTCATATTACCACAGAATGCACAAGAACAGGAAAAGCAAATTAAAGCCAGTATGAACACTTAAATAGGTGTTTCAACATAATGGACTGTCTTTCATCTTTAAGCAGCATAATATTTTTTTAGTACATTCAACAAAATTAAATAGGGAAGAGGAACAAAAATATTTCAAACCTTTTCTATGTATTTCTTTAACATTGAAAAAAGGAAAGAAGGGCAGGGAAAAGTTACTTAACTTTACAGAAATAAATATATATCAAATAGGCATCCACATGTGATAAAAACTAGTTAGTTTTTAAAAAAAAGGTCATTTGACATTTTTCTGCTTTGCCATTAAGTTGTGTGCTATCTTCTCTATTACCGTTACCAGTGCTATTTAACACATCTGTACTTTCAGAAGACTAAAAAGACACTGCTATCCTCTCCACGTTCCTTGCCCCCCCTTTTCTTGTACTATCACCGTGCATCCACAGACGTTTCTGCAGACCACCCAAGTCTCACTGCTATATGGAAAATATTATAACCAAAATAGCAAAATGCTTGCATAAAAATTCCAAACTTCTAAATAGAATGTTAAATTATTATAAACTTTTAAGCAAAACCTGTTAAGCAGATTGGAAAATAGAAAACTCTAAATCTCAGTGTGTTTTTTTTTTAATAATATATTTTAATCAAGAACATAAGTTTACTTCTACTTGCAAAAGGCTTTGCCTCCTGAACTGTACTTTAGTTAAAAAAAAAAAAAAAACTAATTGAAATAATATTAGGGATCAGGTTTAAACCTACAAAAAGACAGGAAATGCCACAGTTAAGAATGAAACTTTCCTGAATAATGCTACTGTACTTCAGTACCGCATTTTACTCTGCATTGCAAAACAGTATCTAAAAATAACAACCTGCCCTTAAATAAAAAGTCCTGATCGCAGTTGGAGAGAATACAATTCTCAACTCAATTTCCAAGCTAGCAATATTTAAAGTCAGATCCTTAATATAGGCTTCTGTAAATATAATATTGGCAATCACAAGATTATTTTTTTTTTTGTTATGAGTATTCTAAAATATTCTCAAGTCCTTTACTGAATCAATGTATCAACCAGATAGAACACCCAACAATGTTAAACCCTTTTAGCAAATCAATTACAATTTCAAGGAATATAATCTTTTAAATAAGAATCAAGTGGAGATAACTATCCAGTCATTAGTAGTACCCAGTGAATTAATTGAAGGCAAAATAAATTTGCCTCTGTTCAAGTCGTAAAGCTCTTTGCTGATTCTTTGATGAATTTTCCTTGTGTAAAGTTATTAGAAAGACCGCACAATCTTTCCACTCTACTTTTACTCCCAGCATAACTTCCCTGATAGTAGTTAACAGAAAACTTATTAATTAAAATGCATGCTTTTGTTCTTCCAATCCTTTTATACTATAGGTTGCCCATGAATTTTACTGTACAATACTTTGATATTTCAAAAAGCATCTATAACATAGAAACTGAGACCTACTTTTCTCTCAGACTAAAGATCTTTGATTTCAGACATTAAATTTGATGAAATCTGCAAAACAAGCAGTGTTTTATATTTGTTTTAAAAGCACTTCTAATTTGCCACTTTTGTTTTTCTTTAAAATGGTCAGGCGGGTAGAAAGACATGCCAACTTAAAACATACACTTAGGAGCTACAAAAATTTAAGGAAGCGTATTATAAAGTCAAAGTAAGAATATTTAGCGTCTTGGAATTAATTTCTCATGTCTGAATTCGCTAGTCATGTTTTGTGCTTGATTAATTTTTTTTAAGGTTAGGTTGTTAGGTGAACCTAAGATCTTGTTACGTTCAAGGAAAATTTTATTCATGTAACTGATAAACGTAATTTGTACACTTCAACTTGTATATTAGCTAAAATGCATTTTTTATGGCAAAATAATGATTAGAGCTATAACACCCAAATAATTTCATATTAGTTTATTATTAGTCTAATTTAAAACCTTGACATTATCCCCACCTTTAGCCTTTTGGTAAATTCATCCCTTTTATAATCAGTTTTCAGGCTGGAACTTAAGTATTTTGCTGCTATTCTGTACAGGATATGTTTGAGAAGGCTTTGAAAGCACAAGTTTGTTGCTTACCTATGGAGGCACTAGCGAGCAACAGTGATTTAAGAACACAGTTCTAAAACAAAATAATTTAATCTGTAAAGAAAAGTAATACAACTATTTTTTCCCCTTTTAAAATTCCAACGTGTTTTATACCTTTTGAAACAATACCCCAGTGATGTTGCAAATATCATTGCTAAATGAGATTACGGTCACTGTTTGTATTTTATATACAGGAAAGTTTAGCAAAGCAGCACATCTTGTGATGTGAAATGATACTATTTGCATGCTTTTGATCTATAGAATAGTCTATGATTAACTGAAAAAACTTACTGAAGCTCTACAAAGTTATTTTGTTTTCTTACAAAGTACAGATTTTGAGAGAAAGCTAAATTTAAATAATATGCAAGCAAAATACTAAAGAAATATTATAAGTGTACAGCTTTAATGTATTAGCAAAACAGACATAAAATGCAACCAGTTTTCTTTCCAGCACATTTCCTTTAAGTGGGTTAATGTGCAAGTGGTTGCCTCCATTTATACAGAAAGATTTTTATTTTTAACATGCAAGATTGTTGTACTTATCTGCTCCTAGAAAATATGTACTGTATAAACATATCCTTTATCTTGAACTTCAGTATTTCTGTGCTTCCAAGAAGAGTAAAAACATCTGGTTAAATTACTATGTGTGAGTATAATATGCAGGCAAAATCCTGTATGAATTGCATATGAAAT
Organism: Scopus umbretta; assembly: GCA_013400535.1. Classification (NCBI taxonomy): domain Eukaryota; kingdom Metazoa; phylum Chordata; class Aves; order Pelecaniformes; family Scopidae; genus Scopus; species Scopus umbretta. Next base: position 25,913 of record VZTL01008035.1, read on the forward strand.
AAACCATGGCTTCAATCCTTTTTGTTTTTCCAAATGTTCAGTGCGACCAGTCTGTTGAAATCACATCTCTGATATATGCCAGCACAATGACAACTAATGTACTGAAATGCTTCTTTTCTGAATAAAATCAAGTTATGTTCTTGTTCTACAGCTCCCAACGTTTTAAACTTTAATTCTGTTATATGTGTTCCCCCCCAACAAAGCCCCCCAAACTGGAATGGTACAAAGTGTTGCACACCAGCGGTGATGGCTCCAAGGGACTGGCTGGACGGAGTTGTCATGTGTCTGCCTGTCTACACTTGCTGTGCAGAACATCCTCTCACCTGTACAGCAGGCACAGACAGGCAGTCGCATGACAACCCAGCCTGAGGGACAGCCGCCAGTGGGAGACCGCTCTGACACACCAGAGCATCTTCACCAACAGCTCCAGTCAAGAGTCACTCTGGATCTCAGATGGCCGGTCAGTAACCAAGCCGCGTACTGCAACCCACCTAGAGTCAAACCAACACTGCCTATAAAATACAATAAAACCCACTGCTGAAATTTTTACTGTGCTTCCGATAGTACTCTTTCCTAGTTGTTCTCATTTAACTCACTAACAATAAGTTTTATTTATATGCGGCTTTGCGGCACCATTGTATGTTTCGTCCTCCCATTTACTTCTCAGGCATAACTCGAGCAACTTGTGTTATTAGATTATTGTTGGTATAAAAATCACTAACATTATCCTGCTAGCCACAGAAGCTGAGAGCAGCTTATTGTGTGGCAAGTTAATTCTGTAAACATGCACAATGTTAGACCTTAAAGTAACTTCTCCCCTTTCTACTCTGTCACCTCCTCACTTATTTTCATATCTCCCTCCCAAATCACAGAGTTTTACAATTGGGAATAAACTGTGAAATTATAATACAAGCTGCATCTGTCACTGGATGTTGACAATACCATCCTTTCCGACTGAAACAGAATGGAACTATTCTTTTCGGAAATAAGACTAAAGGGGATTTTTCCAATAAATGTGTATTTCACATTTTTAGCAGTTTTTATCCTACAGCCCAGCTTGGCATCCTTTGCACACCAATAAAGCCAGCGAAACCTCTGGATGCTTTGGAAAAAATAATAAAATCACATTCTCTGACCATGCCTTGTAAAAACACTACACCGCTTTACAAATAGTATCCTTTTGTTTACAGTAAAGAGCTTTTTGATTCACAAGCTAGGATGGTGTTCCACATTCCCAAAGTCCATTTTATCCTAATGCAGAAGTGGCTAATTCACAAACCGCGTATTTGCAGGTTAACTCCCAAATGAACCTTTGCACAAAAGCTTACAGCTTTTTGTGTTACTTAACAAAAGATAACAACTGAGAGCTAAGATGCTCAGATTTAATCTTTTGTGTGCATATGCCTTATAATACTTTAGCTAGTATTACATGGAATACTCTATGAAAGAAACCTGTATTTGTGAGGTCAATGAATGTGCTAATCTTGCACTTATTTATAACAGCCTCAAAGTGTATGCAATATTTTCCTTGCTTCATTTTAAGCAAGTGGAAAAGCACAAAGTCATGGTACTGGTCACGCAGCAAAGTTACGGACACAAGCAACTGTATGCAGGATCAGAAACTAACCTAGGCTAGTATTCACAAAACTGATACTATAACTGCTTTAACCACACTGTTCAAACATCAACTCGGTATTTCCGTAACTCCAAGCCTAAAAAGCATTCTTAGGCACCGATTCCCAGCTCATCAGGAATAAAATCCTGTTGTATGTTCGAGCAGCAACAAAACCATGTCAAGAAACCAATCGTTTCTTTTGTAATACTGGTATCATACAACAAATTTTGAAATCCTTTGCCAAAGTAACTTGCTTCAAAATGGATTCCGCTGTGGATTCTTCACTTACAAAAGCTGTAGCTCACAAATAAAGGAAGTAATTTACATCCTTCTAATGGCACTAGCAAGCAACCACTTGCATTCAGAGTGCAATTTTCACCTCAGAGTAAATTCCAGGCTATAGAAAATGGGCTCAGCTTACACTAGAGGGTGTACACAGTCCTAGAGGTCCTAGCAAGCACTATAGATTTGTAAAGTACACTGTCAGAGCCCTCTGGTACACAAGCTGCTACAACATGCCTTATTCGGGGGTAGAGGCGCAGGGGGAACAAACTCATCACTGTAGCAAAAGCATAAAGGTGAGACCTGACTTTCTGCATCTTCCCCAGCTGCAATGGAGAGCAAGAGCTGCCGTGTAAGGACTGCAGAAGTGACCGACCCGAGCGGGAGGCACGGGGGATCTGAACTCCCTATGACCTCACAGTGTGGACAGCCGTGCTGAGCCCGGGCACCCTCCAGACACATAAACATGGGTATCACTTCACACCTCACTGAAGACTATGTATCTTACCAGGGTGGAAATAAAACAGCACACAGCCATTTTAATAATCATCTGAGAACAGGATGTGACAACTACCAAACCAAGCTGGAAGTGAGGAGAACATTTTAAGGAGAAGAAATGTAATTACAAATTATCAAATATTTGCTGCTTTATTTTCAAAAGCCAGTAGTTCTGTTTCTGAAACAAGTCACTCGTCTTTTGACTAACCTAATGGTCAAGCTATGGCTTTGACCTTCTTCAGAAAGCATCTAAAACAGACCTTACTAATTTTTAAAGTCCTATTGAGAAAGGCCCAGAGACAGAGAGAGTCCAACATAACTTTGTGAACTCTTTCCCGGGACAGAATAACCAAATTATACAGCAAATCTGTTCTTAAGGAAGAACTACTTTCAGCAGCAAAGCATGGAATAGTACCACGCTATTATCTTCTCTCACCACTCTAAGAAATTCCTGAGTGATCTCCCATATTGGCCTGAATGAATTACTGGTATTTTCATGATTCTCAAAACACAACTGTTTGGCAATTAGGATACATTATTTTAAAATATGCATATGGAAATCAGACCATGGCAATTTCCCTCCATGTACTATTCTGAGATTCCCAGGTGACTCTCCCTAGCAGACTATCAAAGCAAACAATTTCTTTTTAAAGTTGCATAGCAGATGACATTCCGTAAGTATTTTCAGGATTTTTTTTCTATTTCACACCAAACAAAGATCACATTCAAAAAAGCAACACCAAAGCTACCCAAAATATTGCCACAGCACATCTTGGATGCACCTCCAATTGCCTCAGACAGAACATAACAAGGGGTGTTAATCTCACCACATCACTTATTTTAGTTACAGTTACTTGTACCCAATCTAAGACAAGTTCTAGTAGCTCCGAGATAGATCACAAAAAATAACAGCTTCAAATTTTCAAATTCAAAAAGGCACTTGCATTTCTTTTAAAATTCATTTTTATGTCATTGTAATAAAATACTTCAAATTATATTTCGGTAATTTGAGAATAAAACTTACCCTCTTGACACTGAAGACTTGACTCCTCCCCTCTATCTGACATGCCCTCATTTTCCTGTTACAGTAAATACGTTTGAATCCCTTTAAAACTTAAATAAAAGGGCAAAGAGCAAAATCGTCAAGATTAACCTAATTTGTCCCTCAATCTTAAAGTCTATCCCAAAATGGCTGCTGACTCAAGAAAAAAACACTATCTACCAGTGCAGTTTCTACCATCAGCACTATTACTGAAGTAACTACCTATGGCAAGTACTACATTCTACATTCATAGGACTTGGCAGAGCTCTGGCTTATGTACATGCATTGCAGCACCTCTCCCCAGTGGTTCTAGAAAATCCACTGCAGTAAAACACTAAGTTAGTTTAAGCAGAATATGAATGGTCTGCACAGTCCCCACCACCCAACTCCCTGTCTTGTTGGGGTAAGCCAGTGTTTTGATTATTACTTAGAATAAGATGGAAAGATTGAGGGATGTTTTAGGGTTCATTTAAAACTCTCTCTTTACCTGTGCTTCTTCTATCCAATGAACTGGTTCACCCTAAAAAATCACTAAATTGTTGCTGAAAACATTCAACTTAAAAAAAAAATCCTATTATTTTCTGATTTTTTTTAACATAGCTCAATTTTTCTATGAAAACCAACACAAACCTTAAAAAAAAAAAACCACAAAAGCTTTACTGTAAAGCTGATAGTGTACATAATAATCCCATTTCAACCCTCAAAAATTAGCAAGACTGCTGGAGTTTCGGATAGAACATATCATTACCAACATTATTGAAAAAATAATTAAACAGAACAGATGAGCTGCCTAACAACATATTCAATAAAATGAGTGACCTGGATGTCCTGTTTATCATAGAAATGCTTTTTCCAGTTCTCATATTACTCAACTCAGATTTACTGATCAGCAGCAACTTTTCTTACCAAGGTGCATTTTTTGTCAAATTTGAAAATCCATACCAACTGGACAGAGAACTCTGCAGACAGGCTTTTCAGCCTCTTAGAATATGAGGCTGGAGAACAACTGTTATCATTAAATTAATTGCTGTAGTTCCTTTTAGAAGTAACTTTACCTAGACAACGTATGATCAACTCACAGTAGATGTGCAAGAGTAGTCCAAACAAGCATAATACAAACCAGAACATTCCAAAACAGGCCCTTTTTTTTTTTCTTTTTTTTTTTTTAGACCAATGTGTGGAAACCACGGGGAGAGAGGAAAAAAGTAACAAAAAAAACCCCAAACACAAAACCACCACCCCCCCCAACACCTGTATTTATGTTATCAACACTTTAACAGAAGTCTTAGAGGGTCAACACTCTCCATTAATCAAAACCAGAAAATTTAAAGAACACAGGTAAAACCTTAAAACATTCTTTCAGTTCAAGTCTATACAAGCTGATTTAATATTTTAGGCTGATATCAGCAGACTGAACAAATACTGGTTTGGTTTTTTTTCCCAGTAGAAAAAATTTCTTCATTCCTTACCTCATCATCTTTATACCAGGACAAGCTTTCTGCAGTTAGAACGAACCAGTATTCCTTGGATCCTCCTTTCATGATGCCAATATTGTTGATGGTCAGCCAGCCTTTCCGGATGACCTGTGCAGAGGTGCAGTCAGGCACAAATTTAGTTCACTACTCACTTGATATAATTCTGCTGCATTCATTCTTTTAAATAAAGACTTGCTAAATAAAATAAGAACAGGTGCATTTTTCAGTCTCTGGCAAATTCAAGAATTTTCGCAGGTTTCTATCATTCAAGAAAAAAAAAAACACCACAAAGTGAATACAGAGTTTTCAGTCAAAAGGTTGGAGAAAGAAGCCTAAGTATTAGTGTGTTGTACATACAGCAAGTATAAGTGTATTAAGGACCATGTAAACTTGAAAATATTTATCCTCAGTATAATAACACATTGTCTTATGAATTATATATTATGTATTACATGCATAAGCCTATGGGACCTGATGAGATACATCCCACACTCCTGAGGGAATTGGCTGATGTAGTTGCCAAGTCACTCTTCATAATATTCGAAAAGATCATGGCAGCCAGGTGAAGTCCCTAGTGACTGGAAGAAAGGAAACAGTGTGCCCATTTTTAAAAAGGGAAGAAAGGAGGACCCTGGGAACTACCGACCTGCCAGCCTTGCCTCTGTGCCTAAGATGATCATGGAACAGATCCTCCTAGGAGCTATGCTAAGGCACATGGAGGACAGGGAGGTGATTCGAGACAGCCAGCACAGATTCACCAAGGGCAAGTCCTACCTGACTAACCTAGTGGCTTTCCATGAAGGAGTGACTGCATCAGTGGACAAGGGAAAAGCAACGGATGTCATCTGGACTTCTGTAAAGCCTTCAACATGGTCCCCCACAACATCCTTCTCTCTCAATTGAAGAGCTACAGATTGGATGAGTGGACTGTTCGGTGGATAAGGAATTGGTTGGATAGTCACATCCAGAGGGTGCTGTTTAATATCTTCATCAACGACACAGACAGGGAGATCGAGTGCACCCTCAGCAAGTTTGCAGATGACATCGAGCTGAGTGGTGCAGCTGACATGCCAGAAGGACAGGATGTCATGCAAAGAGACCTGGACAAGCTGGAGAGGTGGGCCTGTGTGAACCTTATGAGGTTCAACAAGGCCAAGTGCAAGGTCCTGCACCTGGGTCAGGGCAACTCCCAATATCAATACAGGCTGGGGGATGAAGGGATTGAGAGCAGTCCTGACGAGAAGGACTTGTGGGTACTGGTGGATGAAAAGCTGGACGCAAGACAGCAACGTGCGCTTGCAGCCCAGAAGGCCAGCCGTATCCTGGGCTGCATCAAAAGAAGTGTGGCCAGCAGGTCGAGGGAGGTGATTCTGCCCCTCTGCTCTGCTCTGGTGAGACCTCACCTGGAGTACTGCATCCAGCTCTGGAGCCCCCAGCACAGGAAGGACATGGAACTGCTCGAGCGGGTCCAGAAGAGGGCTGCAAAAATGATCCAAGGGCTGGAGCACCTCTCCTATGAGGACAGGCTGAGAGAGTTGGGGTTGTTCAGCCTGGAGAAGAGAAGGCTGTGGGGAGACCTTATTGTGGCCTTTCAGTACTTAAAGGGGGCCTATGGGAAAGATGGGGACAATCTTTTTAGCAGGATGTGTTGTGACAGGACAAGGAGTAATGGTTGTAAACTAAAGAAGGGTAGATTTAGACTGGATATAAGGAAGAAATTTTTTACAATGAGGGTGGTGAAACACTGCAACGCATTGCCCAGAGAGGTAATGGAGGCCCCATCCCTAGAAACATACAAGGTCAGGTTCGACGAGCAACCTGATCTAATTAAAGATGTCCCTGCTCACTGCAGGGGGATTGGGCTAGGTGACCTCTAAAGGTCCCTTCCAACCCAAAGCATTCTATGATTCTATGATTGTAAAAGTTCATACAACTTTATATATGACTACTCTGTTCTAGTCTAATAGTTAAGGTCATTTGTCTAGTTGGATACTAGGAAAAGCACCTAGATTCTGGCAAAGTGAGTGGCTTCTCACGCGCATTGGGAATTTTCAGTAAGGGTTGAATCAATTGACAAAGTGGAGAGGTCTTCTACAGTTAATTTGAACTTAAGATAGGGAGTGGTAGGGAGAGGTATATGAAAGCTATTTTCCTCTCATAAGGTAGAAGAGGAAAAGAAAAAAAAAAAAAAGAGAGAAAAAAAACCCACCAAGGCAGAAATAAAAATCAGGGGAAAAATGGGTAAAGCAGAACTTTATAAATAGATACAAGTCAAAGATGAAAGCAAAGATGGGAACAGCAAATCTATAAATACTAAGGCCAGGAGGCTACATCATGCAAAGAGAACAAGACACAAAGAAAACTTTAAAGGAATGAGACAACTCCATTGGTGAAGAAGAGAGAGTGGTCATGAGAACTGGTTTATGGATCATATAGGAACATTTATTGTTTTCCAATACATATATGAGAAAGTAAACATTCCTTCCTATCATACTCTGAACAAGACAACAGGACTCTCCCAGTCACACAGACGCAGGGAGCCTCAGCCATTCTGTTTCTCCCCACAGCAACACCCTTTACTTGCCTATGAAGTGTTGAGATGGAAAGAAGTGCTCAGAGAAGCCCTTCAGAACTCCCTCAACAAGTCCCACAAGCACGGATCTATGTGATCAAACATGAGTTTCCTCTTTCTCTTAGAGAAATACACAAGACACTGACATTCCTTTCACAGGGCTTTACAAGACTAGTAACTCAACTATCAACAGATAACCAGAGAAAAACAGTGCTCAATATCTATTCCTTGTCATCTATAAAAGTTTCAGAATTGGAATTCACTCCCATTCAGCTTGCACATTCTTGTAAGCTCCCTGAAAAAAATAGCTCTGGTATTGCACAGAGCAAGGGACTAAGTTATATTCGATAACTAAACCGAAGAAAGAGACCAGAAGCTGCACCTAAAAAGCTGTGGAAAGTACCGGTAATGCACATAATCCAAGAGTATCAATTTCATTTCAAGTAAGATGATCATGTTTTCCCGCTCACTACCAACCAGGCCAGCAGCATAAGAAAACCACTGAAGATCCAAAAACAGTCTACGGGTTTTCAGCCTGTAAGAAAATTGCTAAGAAAGCATTGATTTGGTTCTGAAGACTCAGTAAGCTATGAAAGAACTGGACATGACTCCTGTAGAGAGACTCAAGGGTATAGCACGACCAGACTGGATGGAATAGCCTGTACCACAAAGATTTCTGCAGAAGTTGTCATTATTTTTAATATTCATGTTCACTGGTGGGCGAGGGTGGAGGAAGTGGAAAGGGGGCATTACTGAGTACAAATAGACATGGAATGCTTGTCCGAGTGCAAGTTAAGGGAAACATCCTGATACAAACTTGATTATCCATCAAATCCTCATTTTATGATGTTTATTGAAATAAACTTTTAACAGGAAACAAGCAACATCATATATAGCCTGCATACTGTACTGGCCTTCAGGCAGCTGCCACAGAACAAGTTGTGGAACCAAGCTAAATTCATTTTTCTTCTGCACTGAACTACACAAGCACAAATGGAATAAATTTTAGGAAAAATCCAGGAAATTAAGGTTTCCCAAGCACTTGAACTTAGCTCTGCAACAAGATGAGCTATATTTGTACAGCAGACTAAATACTTCACAGTAGATGTACAAAGGTGGTTATTCCCATGTTATAAAGAAACTGAAATAAGAGGCTGTGAGAGAGGATGCTGTTGAACCATGCTGTCTGCAACTGAAAATGCTGTGTTCCTTTCTATAAAGCACATATCCACACACAGAGAGCACAGGCAGCCAGGCCAGCACACTAGTGAAAACTACCACATTTGTGGTAGAGGTCTCAGAACAGACCAAGCCAAGATTTTAAAATCTAAACTATACAAGCCATACTACTTCTTAAATAAGAAGTAATGAAGCTTTTAATACTTCTAATGTAGGAACTACATTAGTTGCATAGCTCCAAAAGACTGTCTTGCTCCAGTCCAATGCATAGATGCATCCCCATAGATGCATAACCATCACTGGGTGTGGACAGAAACAAGATGACTTGCTAATACAAACATTGGTCACTGTCTTGTAAAGGAAGGAATTTGCCGGTTGTTTCCTCAAAAATCCTGTGTGCTGAGGATTAGATCCAGCTGTCATTCCCACACAACACTGCATGAAGAGCAGGGCACCAAGCTATAGTAATATCTTGGATATGTGTTTTTCACGTGCAAATTCTAGACCTGTTTATCTATACCTCTCTGGGAAAACAGGGTAATGTGTTCTTTAAAATATCCTGGACACTACAATAGATCATAATTATCCAAAATACTTGGAAGCAGTTCCAGGGTACATCAAGAGAGAGAAGATGAACTTAGCATGGTAAGCCTCATGTTCTTTTCATTCAATTGTTCCCATTTCCCAGGCACACTTTGTTAACTACAAAAAGCCACATTTTCAAAATACTCAGTACCAGTGGTCAGGGGGGAGGGAGACGTCAGATCAAGGTATAAGTGCAAAACAAAGTGAGATTAAGCAACATGGTTTTAGTTTCCACAGAAGCTGAATTCCACCTTAGACTCCAGCCAATTTCTCAAAAAGTAATTCAAGCTATATTTTAGAAAAAAGTGTCCTTCCATGGGCAATAAGCAGTAAAGATTTTCAAAGAGACTTTTGATTGTTAAAAAAACCTCTGATTGGGGGGGATTTTTGTTTTGTTTTTAAACTATGTGTTAGCTATGTTGTATAGTACTTCAGCTTGAAAAAATGAAAGTAGTGTGTTTCATTATTGTTTTTACTAGTTCATTTTCTGGTTGGTTTGGATTTAAGAGATCCATTTCAATATTTTCTATCATATTTCTAAGTGTCACTTTGTGTAAGCCGGATATTAGTGACATGAGTTATGAACTTCAGGAAGGTGAAAAATATGGGCATTGCCAGAAGCTAGTGAAGACAATATTCTGACCGGTAGTTGGACTCCATGTACAGGATGAACAAGAGATGACACAGTTCCTTCCTTCAGGGTTCTGATACCTAATCTGAGTGTCTGAAAAATGAACCTTAGAAGGTACGAATGCACATGAACAAGCCAGACGGAAGTCATTTTTGACAGTTCAGCTGCACAAAACCCAAATCAAATCTGTTGTTCTTATTCTCCATCACTTCACTGATAAACAGGAAAGCAGGATTTGACACAGTAAGTACATTTGTATGTACTGCTGCATGACTTATTCATTCCATTAAATCAAATAAGGTATTTGTAAAAGAAATACCTTAGAGAATCGGAAAGTGTTCCATTTCTTTAAAAGAAGTATTTGAAAAATGATTTCAAGACAAGTGGGAGATAAGTGAAATTGACTGGGCAGACAGAAATACAAGTGTGAAAATCACGAGACTGGCTACTTCCAAAACAATACAAGCAGTAGCATTTGTTGAGTTAATGGAACTCTACTGAAGTTGTGTTACGTAACTCCATTGAAATAATTTTGAACACACAATTCCCAGCACTACGCTATCTTCTAATCACTGTCATAACAACATACGTTACAAAATAGTAAGCACACTGAGAGAATAAGAATTGCAAAAACTACTCTGTGAGGCATCCTTACAAGCTATTGGTTCTTTGGGTTCAAATATGAAAATTCTTTCTACAGAGGCTAAAAAGGAAAAAAACATATTAAAGGGGAAACCTAATACAGTATTTCACTGTAATTTGTCAAATGTCAGAGCATAAACTGATCAGATCTGTTCTGATACTGAACACAACCTAGATCTTATGACACTGCTTCCCCCCAAAATCACTGCACAATATATCGCATAACTTAAAAATAATGACAGTGACTTAAGTCCTAAACACATGCCTGCTTTAAAGAAAAATTTAGTCTTTATTGAAGCAAAGCACTCAGTAGTAAAAAACTGAAACATGCTTCCAATGTAGTTAAACAAAGACTGAGGTGATAAATCAATCATGAAGGAATCTTAACCTAAAAATTGAGTACAGTTAAAGGCCATTTCAAACAGCAATACTTCTCTAGTCTTGATAAGGTGAAAATTCAACAGCAACATGTCTCATTCAAGGATATTTCAAAATTTGGCGCTATGTGGTTGTCCATGGGCACGACCTCTTTTACAGAAACACTGGCATTTCTTAACAGAACAGCCTTGTCATGATGTTTCATGACCACCTCACTGAACATGGCACAAGTTTCCATTTCCATCTACTTGCTTAAAAAAATTCTGTAAACACATTTTTTTCCTGGGTCATGCAAGGTAAGAGGATTTCAGTACATCTGAAGAAAAGCAGCAGCAAAGTATCTACAAAGCAGGATTAAGAAGGGGGGGGGAAAAAAAAAAAAAAAAAAAAAGGGTTACTTGGGAGAAAGTTACTTATTAGCACTTACATAGTTCAGGCCAACTGATGGGGTCTGAATGCTACTTGTGTCCAGAACATTTGAATCAGATTGCTGGCATAACATTGTAAAAGAGGTAGGTCAATCAAAGCCATCAAACCCAAGCCTCCAAATTGCTTGGACAGTGACTTGAAATTCATAGTTCAGATTAAGCCCCTTCTCCACAGCAGCAGATTTTGCCACAGAAGTAGAACACCAAACAGAATTTCATATAAATTATATATAATCCTCTATAATTTGAGTATTTTGCATTCTCACACACAGAGTATCAATTGGGCACATGGAGCAATGACACCTTCATCTTCAAAGGTTTACCACGAAGGGGAGCTTTAAACACTAAATTTTAGTCACCAAAACAAATCTCAACACAAAAAATACACAGTTAAGAGTGGGTCAGCTTTCAGGAACCAGACCTTGCTAGTGTGCTGTGTAAAACCAAGCATTACACTGATGATTTCAAGCAAATTAGAAGACAGACTAACCTGTGGCTTAAAAAGAAACTTTGTGGAGTCAGGTCAAAACCTCAGGCGGTAGCAAAGAAAAGACAAACAAGAAAGGCCAAAGATTAAGCATGAGAGGATAAATTAGTAGTAGAGGAAAAAGGAGCAAAAACATGTTAAGAGGAATTGGCATTACGCTTCTTCCAAAAATGCAATATTGCTGCGCTCATCTTATTTCTGAGACACACAGAAATAGTTAATAGTTATCTGCATCATTTCAGTTCAAAGCAAGCTACAAAAAACAAAAGCAATGGATTGCAAATGAGCATCCCACTATTTTGGGAAAACTTAGTGATCTTGATCTCCCAAGAGATTAAATTCATCTGCTGTTAGAATCAGTGCTGCCTAGTCCTTTTTCCTTTATTGAACATAAGTTCAGTTTAAGTGTGTTTGAAAAGACAATATAATTTGATGATGTGGCAACAAACTGGAAAAAACTATGTTTTCATCATAGATATTACCAAAGAATGCACACGATACAGAGATTTATTGCTTACACCTAACCATCACTGAACCAGGAGGAACTTGTTATAAAATTAACTGCTGTTTAGACAATTAATTCTAATTAGTAATATTAAAGGCATTCACATATTTATTTACTCATGAGGTGGAAGGGTTAGAAAAGAGTCTGTCCATGAAATATTGATCCTCCTGGTGCTATGAAAAGAATGATAAAATAGCTTTAAATATTTCTAAATTTATTAATAAAAACCTCACTTTTCTATCAGAAATAATTCCTTTACATAAACAAAATACTGAGACCAGTACCTGTACCCATAAACAGCATGTTCATTTACACAAGAGCTAATGTTTCCCTTTTATTAACAGAAACTTATTTGCTCACCTTTCAAAAAGAGGTTTGCTATGAATAGAGGCACTTACATCAGATAAAAACTGTTTTCCAGTTATATAATAAAATAAACACCAATTAGTCGTTTTAGTTTGAGAAACTCAGTAAATTGCAAAAATATTAATTTTATTCAAAGTTTTCTACAATGTTTTAAGTTAAACTAGGTTCATACTTGTAACAGCAGGTTAGTAGCAGTTAAGTGATGAACTGCAATTATACTTTGTTGAGGAACTGTTACAGACAAGACAGTTTAACATTAAATAGTTTAGTAGCAAGTATTCCACAAACCAATGAGTTAGAGACAAACTTTGCCCTCTGAAAAGCTAAATGAGAAAGCAACAATAAAGCTTACAGAACTTAGCTCGTACAATTTGCCTTGAAGGCGGTAGATTGGTTCCCTGAAATAGCAAATTGCAAAAGTGAAGTTTTATTTCAGAAACATTTTCTCATTCTTTTCAACTCCAAACAATTAACTTACAAACATCTGTTTATTATCTTTAAAATAAAAGGTTCAGCAAAGTCCTCTATACCAAAAGTAATCAAGTTTCAACATTTAATTTAAAACGTCAAACTTCTTCTTCATGTCTTTAGAGAGAGAACATTCACTTAATTAAAAAACCATTCGTTTTATTTGTATATTTTTGAAAAGTCAGATAATTAGTTGATTTTCCTTTTATGGGACACTCCAAAGTGATGACAGTTGTTGTGTTTGACACATGTTCCGGCACAGCTAGATAAGAAGGAAATCTCTCCTCAGAGGGGAGAGACTAGTCTTTGAAGCCATTTTCAGTGTTTAGACCTTTCAACTTTCTTCATTGTAGTCCAAACCATACATTACATCAAAAATGCCACTCATGCTGGTCAGGCTGTGGGGGACCATCACATCCAAGAAGTTAAGGGATTATTTTAAGTACACCTCAAAAATAACTAGCAATTTCTTGGTGGGAAGCAGAGGTTGGATTTCTAACCCCAAAAAGATGACTAAGTTTTAAAAAAACTACGAACTCTCATCTATAGCAGCAGAATAGGAAACTTTCTGAAATGTCACTTTTATCACCAGAGGGATCTAAACTCAGTGGTCACATTTGAAAACTTTGACCTTTCATCTCCTGAGCACTGTTTCACCAAATTGCACATGAAAACACCACGAAGATGTTTAATATTGCTAATTATTTACACAAAATTTCATTGTCTTGGTTTTACTAGAATTTTTTATTTCCTTTTAGAGTATGTACTAATTCCATAACATTTTCTTTCTGTTTAAGACTTTGCAAAACCCTCAAAGTGAGCAGAAACCCTCAGAGTTGTAGCATTTTCATTATTTTCATCTTGCATAAAAAAGAGAACTGATCCTGTGAAGTACTGAGCACCCCTGGCCCACACAAAAGCAAAGAAAGAAACAAAGCTCAGGAGCACTTAGCATCTTGCAGAATCAATCCCGTATTCTTATGTCATAAAAAGAAACAAGTAATTTCGTTAATGAATCTCAGTGAAAATGCTAATTAATTTGAAACCATCAACCAGTTATTCTTTGTTTACTTTGAGAGGCGCCTATGGTACATAGTCAACGCCTTTGTGAAGTCAACTGAAAGTCTGCAGAAGAGGTAAAGGCAAATCCGCTTTTGCTTGCTGAATTGCTCCTTCACTGCTATTAAGCTGTGAACATGTAAGAACTAGTAAGACAACTGTGACAAAGCACACACAAGCAAGTACTCACCAGCATTTCGGATTCTGAAATTCACAAGTTTGCAGTTAATGACAAAATACATGGATGTGTAACATGAAAGATTCACTGCACTAAATGGCATGGGAGGGGAGACACTAACCAGCAGTGCAAGCAGTAGCAGGAATATTAAACAATAAATGATGACAACAATGAAAGTCAGGTGGCTTTGAAAAAGTCAGTAAAACAAGGCGATGAAGACGCATTTTACATACGTTTGAAGCAGAAGAGGTAAATGATACACTTACAACAAATAAACTCAGCCAAGAAAACCAAACAGCTTGGATTAACTTGCACATGCCATTATCCATTCTCTGTTAGGTGCCTACCTGATTTCCCACTGCACTTTTGTTAACCTGACTGCTTCTTTGTTGGGCACTAAGGGAAGCAGAGGAAAAGAGTTATACTGAAGAAACTTGAACTAAGCCAGTTCCTGAGGAAGATATTTTAGTAGTAATAATTACTTCTGAGTCCAGCACAGAAAGCCAAGATAACAAAGAAACACAGCAAAATCATTGCATACATGTGCATATTTCAACTACTTTTTCTTAAAGTACCAGAATGCCACCTTAGGACAGAAGGGATGTGCACAGCAGACAGCTCCTACTAATAATCTCCTTTGTAACAACATCCTACTTGGATTGGTAAAGGTTACTAAAGCACAGAGAAATTACAGCTCATGGGGGTAACTTTGGAAATATTAGCCTCTATAAATATTCAAGAGAGACAAAAAGCAAGCCATTTTTGTTATTTAGTGCAGTACAACAAAATTGTCCCCTGCTGGAGGCTCCTTAATAGCTTTGTCTTGACAGTTTGTTTTGGATATTATTCTAATATTTATATGCACTTTGAGGGTGTAAATATAACCAATGGATGAAGCCATCACAAAGCTGATTCAAAAAGCTGGAATCATATACGAATAGAGCCTATTTGAAATCAAACCATGTTTAAAATATTTTGCTCAATTCTTGAACTCTGGTAATCCCAGTTCCTGAAACAAAACACACTCCTGTCTCAAAAACATGCAAGTTGCCATTAATTCTAAAAGCATTTGTATTTTGTGGTGGTTTGTAAGTGTTAGGCCACACAATTAAAATATTGCTGGAAGAGAGGAAAAAAAAAAAAGCGTTCAGTGATCAGGCTTTGGCTACTCAGCCACCAGAGTGGCCACTGGTGATGGGAAGTCTTGTTTGGATTAGATTATACCATTTCACTAGGCATTGATTAACTGAAGAAAAAAGCATACATATTAGATCAGCTACAAATGCTGCTCTGAAAGAGTAAGAAAGAAAGATGTCCTTGGATCACAGCCTATGGGCCAATCTTGCAACTGTTTTGTGCACAGCTGCTGTTCCAAAGAATTGCTGAAGCACCAAACTCAGCCCCATTCCAACTTTTGTCCTGCCCTTTGGACCATACTCTATCAAATCAGCAGTCCACATGCTGTCTGTGAGAGATCCACAAGGATGTTTATTCCATGTGCCGATTCACTGGGCTTAGCTCTCAATCATCCAGATCCTTTTGATGGAATAACAGCGCATGTCTCTGGTGCATCATCTGAGTTGCATAAACTTTGGTGAGTAAATTATGATTAAATAACATGCACACAGAAAACACAGCACTAACCCCCCACCAATTCCAATCTGTTCTTTGAGAAATACACATGAGATGGCTTTAGGAAACCTAATTGACATTCTTTAGGTTTTGTTTTGGGTTTTGTTTTTGTTTTGTTTTTTTTTGTTTTGTGGGGTTTTGTTGTTGTTGTTTGTTTTAAATTTATCACCTTAGGAAAGCTAGACCACTTAGGAAAATTAGACAACTAACATCATACTAAGAAACCCATGCTTTTTCGAAATAGCCCAGAAATTGGTCCTGTATTTACTGTTTTAAATACAAATTATTCTTTACGTAGATTGTATTTACTGTTTTAAATACAAATTATTCTTTACGTAGATTGTATTTACTGTTTTAAATACAAATTATTCTTTATGTATGTCCTGGTTTCAGCTTAGTTCATTTTCTTTCTAGTAGCTGCTATAGTGCTGTGTTTTGAACTTAGTATGAGAACAATGCTGATAACGAGCTGATGTTTTAGTTGTTGCTCAGTAGTGTTTAGTCTAGTCAAGGACTTTTCAGCTTCCCATGCTCTGCCAGGTGCACAAGAAGCTGGGAGGGGGCACAGGCAGGACAGCTGACCCAAACTGGCCACAGGACTATTCCATACCATATGGCGTCACGCTCAGTATAGAAACTGGGGGAGTTGACCGGGGGGCAGCGATCGCTGCTCGGGGCCTGGCTGGGCATTGGTCGGCGGGTGGTGAGCAACTGCACTGTGCATCACTTGCTTTGTATATTCTTTTATCATTATTATCATTATTCCTATTATTATTTTCTCTTTCTCTGCTGTCCTATTAAACTGCCTTTATCTCAACCCACGGGTTTTAGGTTTTTTTCCGGTTCTCTCCCCCATCCTGCCAGGGCGGCAGGAGGGTGAGCGAGCGGCTGTGTGGCGCTTGGTTGCCGATCGGGGTTAAACCACAATTGAAGCAGGTAGCTTCTTTCTGGGTTACATCAACTGGAAACCCACTCCCAACATTTTACTACTTGTTCTGCTAAATGAACCACACATTAACATTCTAAGACTGCACAATTTCATAACTATGCAAAGTTGCTCTAAATACTGGCATTCTTAAATCCTTCTTGAGCCAATTCACATGACACTGTACCTGCCTTAGGCCCTGCAATGCTGCAAGGTAGTTTGCAATGTCTTGTGCTCTTATTCTTACAGACAAGGTTCACAGTACTTACAGTTAAAAAACACTGCAGCCACAGAAGACAAATTGCTAGAATCTATAGTCCAGGATGTTTAGATACTGCAGAAGCCCATGTGCTACCCAAGATTTATTTCATTCTCCAGTTCTAACATAATTGCTATAATAAAACAATTTAGTTTAAAATGTTTGTTTTCTACTGTTTAGCTCCTAAATTAATATATTTTACATTTTAAGTTGCTCTTAGTTATCGAAGTTTTCTCTTCCAGTTGAACACAAGTCAACAAAGATAATTCCCTTCCCATCAGTTTCAACCTACAGAAACACTTGCTTAAACTATCAGTGAAGTTAAGTGAAGAGCCATTTGTTATCTGCTTATACCCTGTGCACAGGAGCTGGGGATTTCTAGATCTCAACTGGCAAAAGAGGAAGCAACTTTCCCAAGAAATTGAACTTGGGCATTGCCACTCCTTGGAAAAGGCACAGCAGTGAGGACCACACACTGAACTACAGGCCCCAGCAGCAGCATCCTTGAGGGGGATTTTTCCAGGGGAGAGACATAATGAAATAGCTCCAGATATATGTGGCACTCCAAAATCCAAGACTATAAAACATGGAAGGTTCCAACTTGACAGAAGGAAAAGTTTCACAGTGGGGAGAGCCAAGCATTGGAACAGGCTACGTAGGGAGGCTGGAGAATCTCTGATTTTGGAAGTTTTCCAGATCTGATTGGACAAAGCCCTCAGTAACCCAGTCTGAACTTAGCATTGACCCTCCTCTGAGCAGGAGGTTGTTCTATGTGACTTCCCCAGGTCACATAACACACTATGAATATATATGGAGTGTTTTCAGCAGGCTTTTTCCTGTCAGAAAAGGATGACAAGAAGTAAATAGCAGGCAGGTTGTTATCTTGACCTCTAGAAGGCCACCTACCATTCCTACAACATCCTGTCATTTGTCAAGAGAACTGATAAAGATATCTAGGACCTGCAAACAGTTCTAGAGAAAGTTGCTCAAACCAAACACATAAACAGTGTCTGGCTTTGCCTTCTCCCCTCTCAGCTTACCAAACTCCATGTTTTAAACCTTCAAGGCATACTGCCAAAGATGTAGACCCTCCTTCACAGTGCTAACTAGAATAAGCAATAGTATAATACGTACTGCGGGGCCAAACTTTGTTGCCAGTATCCCACATGGATGAAACCTGTTGTGATTCCAAACACCGTTATGGCAAATATGGAAATAATATGACTGAAGGAACATTTATTCTTCAAAGAATGAAGACATCTTTAATGTTTTACTAGTGTCAAAATGTTGGTATGAAGTCCCCGAGACACAAATTGCTGGAAGCTGAGGGAGAACATTCTGGAGACTATTCTCACAGCCTTTTCAATTAAGTGAGGAGAACGTCAAACCAGGCCCTGCAGGGCATACTGCTACTATTATTCTCCACAGCCAAACAGCAGGCACACTTATAATTCAGTGGCATCCATTACTCTGAGTAAAACTGTTTCACATGGAATCACAGCTCCCCAAATATGCATTAGCAACAATGTGGAAAGACCACCAATATTATACATTTCTGTGGTCCTAAAATGGATACAGTGAAGGCATTGGTTTGCCAAACCTGCTTCCTGAGATGCACATGATTCCAGACCAAGACATAAGTTTCAGTGAAATCAGGCTTATGAATGGGGTAAAGGATCCTCTACAAGTGGGACAGAGTTCAACACTGTGTATTATTGAGAAACAGCATGCTCCTGCACGTTTGGCTCTTCACAGTTTGCATCTTCACTGTCGTACTTCAGTACTTGTGTTTAGAACTCAGTTAAAAGAAAAACAAACAAACAAAAAAAAACCACCAAAAAAACACCAAACCAAAACTTGACAGTGTCTTTATAACAAAGTCTCTATATACGTACTTTGCAAAGCCAATGAAGTCTTCATGGTTGGTGTTGATGTAAGAAACCTGGATATCAATCAGCAGCAGCACCTATTAGGGGAGACAGGAGAGCAAAAAAAGGATGGGTAAGGTGGAGGAGAGACATTGAGGAAAAGGAAGGGAGAAAAGAACAGAACTTTTGAGTTTTCTGCATTATTGAATATTGCTGTCATAATCATTCAATCCAAAAGCAACAATATTTTCTAAATCCCACCACTTCATGTGCTTGTTTAATAAACTAGACTACAGAAGAGCTATTGGTTCTTCCTATTTTTTTCCTGACAGACCTCATTTTTCACTGTCTTGGCCCTTGTCCACTTCATGAAGATCATACATGGCCAGAGAGAGTTTAATACTATATAACATAGATTCTAGCTCTATGTTTTGTGTGTTAAGCAAAATTCTGTCTATTTGGAGCATTCCAGCCAAGCCAGCAAGGAACCTGAACCTTAAACCTAAAACCAGGGTACTACACAAAGAAGTGATAGGTAAGCTAGCCCTGGCCCAGAAAATGTACAGTCCATGCACTAGGCAGCCATTCTGGTGCACAGATCTGGCTTGAGAGATAGGCTAGTCAGTGAAATAATGGAATGAATGGTTTGTGCACTTATCACTTGCCAGTCCTTCAACAGCCCAGAGACAGAATTTGATTTGAACTTGATAATCTAACTCAGCAAAGAACTTGCTAAGGTATTAGAGAAAGCTCACTCCCACCCTTGAACAGCTTCTTGAACATGCATGAGACTGCACTTTCCCCCATCTTTTCAGGCTTCCATTTATCAGCAGGGAGCAAAGAAGAAACCTATTGCTATCAAAAGGTAGCATTTAATCTCTTCAAAGTGTACAGAGTTATTTCTGTACAGCATCATTCCCAAATTCTTCACAATTACCAGAAGATATTATGTGCCTCACTCAGCAAAAGATAGTGAGGATTTGCATTTAGCTGTTACCTCTGAAAATATCCTCGCTAGTGTTTTGATTTATTAAAGATAACTGCTAACAGCATAAATAATGATGTGAATATGTGACAATAACCTATTTGAACAATACTTGGCATCTACAGAAAGCTGGTATTTTGTACTTTGTTCTGGTAAATTGCCAGGTATGTGCACACAATGAAGAACGGAATAATAAGAAAAAATACTCAATTATTCTAAGTAACTTGTATCTTCTTCCAAATTTTGAAATAACTTAGTGTGCTAACTAGAACTCCCTGCAAGTACAAACCCAGCAAATACCATTTTTTAAAAATTATTTTAAAGAGTACATTCACAGCACGGATTAAAGAAGAAGCAGAACACACTGCACAGCTCCCTAACTCACAAAGGGATAGTACTAGAGAACCAGGAGTCCAGAACAACTTAGGAGCTCTGCCCAGCCCTTCCCCAAATATTTCTGTTGTCACACTCTGCATTCTCCAGACAATAATTCCTGTTTCCACTTCCAGTGGATTTTCTCACATGTAATCTAAGCTTTAAAGCTTCCTGGATTTGGAGTGCTTAGCTGGGTGATGAATGTTCTAAACAAGTTTCTCTGAATTTATTTATTTATTTTATTTTTTTAAAAACTTGAAGGAAAGCTTGTATTCCCACAAGAGCCCCAATACAATTGCTTGTGGGCCTCACTGTAATAAGACCATGGGATGGGTATGTTAAAAAAAAATCCTGAAAACAAGGTAGAAAAAGGCTGGGTATTTCTGAGTGCATTTGTTCAGTCATTAATCGATTTCCCACAAACAGCTGTTGTTGTACAGTTAAGATGGCAGCACTGTGGCATGGGAACAAGCCAATGCTACTTCAAGCCACCAATCCTAACCTTGAAAGACCAAATTAAGATTTTCTGTAACAATTCTAGTCTCCTCTGTCAAAGCTCAATGGTAGAGAAGCAATTTCTCTCCCCCTCTAAAATGTGCAGCCTGCTGGGCGGGGCGGGGCGGTGGTGGAGAAAATCTTGCGAGCAGACACCGGACTTTCAGTCTGAGTTTTCCACTANTACTGTACTTTCCACGTAAGAAATTTCCTTCTTCACACACTTCCCCAAACTGTTAGATACCCTGTTTATTCTCACCTGATCTTTGGTCTTCTCTTCTCGTTCACGAATGTAGCCGGCAACAATTCTTTCTGTTTCCTCACACAACCGCGGATATGTTGCCAACTGAAAAGCAAAATTAATAGAAATTTACACCTCCAGTGTGGCTTCAGTAGAATACAAACAGGGGAGCCTCCCGCTTTCCTCTTTGGAAGAAAGCAATTATTATAAATGCTTGGGCTAAAAGTTAACTACACTACAAAGCAAGCCTTACTTGCTATTAATGGTCATTTTCCAGAGAAACTGGAGAGACCTAAACACTTGGATTGTTTCTGTGCTTTTGCTCCATGGAACACTGAGGAAAAGACACTTTGGACATGTGAACCACCATTTATCAGCCTTGGGGTGAGGTTTCTACATGGCTATCTCTTCTCCTGTGCCTAATTCCAGAGGGGCGCTTTAAATAATTTCCAAGTTTCTTGTTCTTGGAAGGCTCCACCTTGTGGCAACATCTTTACATCCCAATAACAATAGTTAAAAATGTAAATAGCAAAACACAACAGTAAATTTCACCAATAGCACCGGGAAAAGAATCTGCACAATTAATTCAAGGGACATATATTTCAAACTTTGACAAAAGTGAAAAAAACCTGGAAACTCCATGCAAAATATTACAATGAACTCATTGTTCTATGATCTTTGTCAAAAAGATTGCCACCTTTTCCTGTCTTAAGAAATAGTTCCTTTACCTGCTCATTGACACCAAAAAAAAAAATTTTGTATTATTCAGAAAAATGCAAACGATGCAACAGGATATTTCTCAACAACTTCAGCATACCTGTGCTCACATCCCAGAAGTACTCCTGTACTTGCTACTATTAGGGTACCCTGCACTCTGAGACAGTGTGAAAGACAGATGAACAGAAGGTGAGACAATAAGAGTAGCCAGTTAGCTAAGAAGTCTACAAGAGTCAATGGGATCTTCTAGAATATCACAGAGTAATGGGAGAAAAAGAGAATTGAAAATCAGCAACTGTTAGTTGCCAATGCTCCAGACAAGTAGTCGCAGTATACAAATGACAAATTTCATATGAAGGTGAAAAGTGTGAGGAAAAAAAGCTTCATATTATTATATCTGACATGCTTCCTTAGCCACAGCTGGAGGGGTGTGAAGTTTGAGGTTTCATTCTAAGAGTATACACCAACCCAAGAACACGCGTCAGGAAAACCATTCCCAAACACTCATAGTAACACTATGTTTAGTTTTCATTAACATATTTCTTAATCTATTACACATGCAGGACCTTGATTAAAAGTTTAATTGATGTACACAACTTTCACATCAGGAAGTTCAATTCTCAGCAGTTCTTTCCATTTAAATGTTCAACATGAGCAGCAAGCTCATTTGTCAACACTAATGCAAGGGTGTTGTCCTGGTTTCAGCTTAATTCAGAGTTAATTTTCTTCCCAGTAGCTGCTATAGTGCTGTGTTTTGGACTTAGTATGAGAACAATGCTGATAACACGCTGATGGTTTAGTTGTTGCTGAGCAGTGCTTACACCAGTCAAGGACTTTTCAACTTCCCATGCTCTGTCAGGTGCACAAGAAGCTGGGAGTTTGCATAGCCAGGACAGCTGACCCAAACTGGCCAAAGGGCGATTCCGTACCATATGACATCATGCTCAGTATATAAACGGAGGACTTGGCTCAGGGGCAGCGATCGCTGCTCGGGGCCTGGCTGGGCATCGGTCAGTGGGTCATGAGCAATTGCTTTGTGCCTCACTTGTATATTCTTTTATCATGATGATGGTGATGATTATTATTATTTTCTCTTCCTCTGCTGTCCTAGTAAACTGTGTTTATCTCAACCCATGGGTTTTACTTTTTTTTTTCCCCCAGATTCTCTCCCCCATCCCACTGCAGGGCGGGGAGGGTGAGCAAGTGGCTGTGTGGTGCTTAGTTGCCAACTGGGGTTAAAGCACAAAAGATGTACAAATACAAAGGAGATGAAGTCATCTTAGCTTTCCACTTCTAACTTCTTCACTGCTGGGGTTGTGTATGAAAAAAGCACACGAGACATTGTGGACCCATTACATTGCAAAGAACTGTGGTGCTACCCAGTAAAGTTTTGATATAGAAAGACCATTTTTCTCTCCTTGATAGATGTCTCTGAACACACTTGAGGCCTTTGCTCTAGAAAAGTTTCATTGTTTCTTCCTCTTCTTAGCATTAGAAAAGAAAACTTTAAAGTACAATTTTTTTGCTGATTTACACTTCTATGGAATTGCTGCCTATGTTCCATTTTCAGTACCAACAAAAACATGGTTTTAAAGAAACTGGGGACAACCCTTGACTCAAAAAGCATATGTATATATTGAAATTCAAAACACAGGAATCAAAAAATTAACATTTCCAGTGTTACATTTTTTTGACAGTTTTGCAGAAGTTGTAAACTTTACAGTGTCTTACCTCTGTATATCAAGTGACTAGATCAGAAATCTCTTATAATACCATAAAATGCAAGACAGGCTTTATATTATCTACCATACCATTACATTATCTTACATTACCAGACCTATTTACAAGTTACCTTTTTAGTGCACTTCTTGACAGTGTTGATTAACTCCTGCATCACCAGATCCACACTTTTTAAGCAAGGTCCTTTCAGTTTGACTATCTGTTTTTTAACAATGGCTTCAAATGCCATATCTGGAGTAAACAAACCTGTTCTGTGGACATAAAAGAACATGTAAGACAGTAATAAAAACACCAGGCAAGGAAGATTTTTTTTTACTGAATTGCTCATATCTTCATTTTCAGAGGCTGACAGCTGAGTAACAACAAACCCTACACAGACTTCCACAGAACTAAATTTGCTCCTTTCTCTAAAAAAGTATCATTGTGGTTAAGAACATAAAAGTAGAAACATGCCCTACTAACTTGAAGATGACTGTGAGAAATCTAAAGAGTACTGATGTAATGCAGTAAAGCCTCGTCAGCAGTGCAGCAAACCATAGAGAAGGGATGAATGGCAGCTGCAGCACTCCATGCACAATCACTTGCATAGCAAACCCATAAGAATCCTATAGATGCACTTTTCACTCACAATAGGAAATGTGGTTCTGTTACTCAGTCCTACATAGAGAATTTCACAGTTGGTCATTGCAGGGTATATGAACCTATGTTACAGATACCTCACAGAACGAGTTCTAAATAAATAGGCCTTACTTCAATTTCAAACAGTGCTTGCAAAGGTCTATCTTGGCAGATAAATTATATAAAAAAGCGAACTATAAAAACATGCCCAAAACTATCAGTTCACTACCATAAATTGCTCATTAAGACTTTTCCATCAATAAGGCCAGAAAAGTTCAAACACTGCACTACAGCTAGAGTCAACCATTTGAGAATTTACTATACAAGTAACGCAAAGAACATTTTCCAAAACACTAAGAACAACACATCTTGTAAGCAATACTTTCAAAAGATATTACATACTCTCAAGTGGGTGGGTGGGGAAACACCAAAAAAAACCCACTAAAAAACCCAACACCCCTCCCCCCAGAAAAAAATCACAAAAGAACCCCCTCAAGCTTTTTTGAATCTGTTCTGTTGTCAAAAGAACAAAAAATGGGTATGCATCTGATAAAGTGTCCCTCCAAAACAGAATGATCATTCCAAAATGAGATAATTAGGTCATTCCACACCAAAAACCTAAATACCTCCACTTCCTAAACCTAGTAATATACTGCAGACATCCACAAAATGAACCTCAGCCAATTCACTTGTAAATCAGTAATTTCAAGAAATGATTGGCAATAAAGGAGGGTAAGACAGTGCAAGCAGTCTGCCACAACACAAGCTGAAAGGTTTTGGTTTTTTTCTATATCAGGATACAAGTTTTCACTTTAAAACTTATGGCTTTTCAGGAATACAGACTTAACAGAACTGCAGACACTACCAGAGTCATTGATTTGCTCTGTAAAATAATTTTCCAGCACTTGCAGGCAAACCAACTATTTGGCCCAAAATGGCTACCTGAAAAACAGAATTGTAAAGGATTGTAAGAAAAAAAAAAAAGTGAGCTGCTGGGAGCAGTGCATTAGTTAGCCTAGTCTAGCAGTCAATAGCCAGTGTGTCCACAGGTTAAAAAAACCATACTCTCTACAATGTGACCGGGCTTGAAAACATGGGAGCACTTACCTGATACCATGGATATTCTTGATAGCATAACTTATTTCTCTCCGCAGTTCCTTCTCATTGAATTCCATCTAGAGGAACAAAAGCATATGAGATCATATTAGGGGAAGGTTTTAATGAAACAGAAAACCTCTCCCAATATAACTGGAAGACAGGCAAGTTCAACTGGCAAAATACTCATTTCTAGTTACACTAAATAAAGTGTAAGTATTTTGAAACATTTTAACACTAAGGCTACAGGCAGCAGTAAGGATTTTTGAAAATAATGCACCCTTTCATTCCAGATATGCCAAGAGCTGGAACGATTTTGCAGAGTTGATAGAGTAAGCCAGAAACAGGATTAGGAAAATGCAACTTTTTTTTTTTTTAACCTGGTTTCTTGAAGCAATGCACCTTGCTATGATTACGGTCTGTTTATCCTCCCTTTCCCATTCTACTGTTTTTCAACCAAATTTAAGAGAGAAGTGATCTCAGTTATGAAGTTATAAAGCTTTTCTTTAAGTTTCTTGAAAGCCAGCTAGCTGGAAGAGAGGTTAGTGTTGTCACAAATGAAAGGGTCATTACCTAAGCCCAATTGTCATCTGCTCTGTTGGACTGCTAGTTGACCTACCACATTTAAGCCTTGGAACCAGCCACAACCCTGTCTGGTTCTTACCCAACTGAAAGATAGGGGATGTTAAGGCAGTTGAACATAAAACAGGTGGAAAGGAAGTTTAGGAAACATGTAAGAGAATGGAGACTAGAGATATAATAGAGTTCACAGTAAGGGGAAACTGAAGTCACTGCAGTGAAAGAAAAATCAAATAATGCATAAAACAAATTCATAGGAACCCAGGTTTCATTACTTGACACCCCACTAGACCTCCATTTAGGAGGTCTTACCCAAAGGATGGGTAAGCAAGAAGAAACGTATCAAGAGGAGAAATGTTATCTCGAAACACCAAATTTGCTTCTGCTCTACTTCTCACTGTGAAAGTGTAGGACTGAAAGCTGGCTTTGGTTTAATGCATTGAATACAGGAAGTAGAAAACACAGAAAATGGCTATTTTCCATAACTCTAATTTTAATAGGTACTTGCTACATAAACACAACAACTTAAACTTACCAACTCCAGTTGTTTGCCTGCCCCATCTAACCAGAAGGAAGATGCCACTTGTGATAAAACAATAAAAAAGCATGGAAAATAGGAAGAACTGGGACTATAATTATATTCTAATTCCTATATTTCAGAATTCTTTGCATGTCTCAGTATCGAAAACTAGAAATGAAGCCAAATGTCTCAATTATAACTTCCACAGTTAAGTGAAGTGTAATTTCTTCCACAGTTAAGAGAATGTTCTTCCAATCAGACCTTATCTTGGCTTTACTACTATCAGTATGAACATAAGAATGCATAAATAAAACACAAAGCACACCAGCAAGACTGATAAATACCTTCACTAGTTCAAAAGGAAAACGTTCATGGAAAATACGATTGATTTTGGCACCTCCTGAAAGTTCTAGTGTATCAACCTGATCTCCTGATCCTTCAATTCGTTTTTCAAAGTCCACTGAAAACTGTTGTACCATCCTAAATATCAAAGGGGGAGGGGGAGAAACAAACACAACCATTTAAACATGTCAACTACTAACTCTTACTTCAGTACTATGTGACTACTGGTGCCTCTTAAAACATGTTTAGGAATTGACAAAAGTATCTATAACAGCAATTCATTCAACCAAGCTGCCAATCCATAAAATCCATCCATACAAGCACCTCCCCCCATCCCTTCTCTCTTGCAGGACATAGCTCAGTATATTGTTTTCTTTCTTCATAAATGTTGTATTTAAAAAAAAAAAAAAACGGTTTATTAAACTGTATATTAAAGTCAGCTATAAATACAGCAGGGTACCAGGCTACATTCATGCTTTATCAATGACCACAAAATTGTAAATGCTACCATTATTTATTACATACATTTTTAATTTTTTTTTTTAGGAGAAGAAAAAGTGAAAGAGTGTTTTTAATAGGATAAGCAAATAAAAGTCCTGAATTTTAAGTTATAATATGTACTATATTTGAATAGACAAGCACATTCATATTTAGATGCTGTTACAGAAACAGTAGAGCTCAACCAGTCAGACCACCACAAGCAAAAATCTCCAATCACAGCAAAAGGTACCATTTGTGGAGAGCTTAATTCTCCACAATGACCCTTTGATCTTTCTAATACCTTTCAAAAAGATACAGTCCAATAGCATGATGTGAATCAAGCCACTAAGCTGATCCAGTGCTGGAAAATTTGGAAGGTATTGCGCTAAGGAACTTACTTTCCCATGTCAAAAAGCTAGCCCAAGAAAGCAGTAGTAACACATCGCTGTGGCAGCTGTCAGTACTACAAGCTCCAGCTTACCCGGTTGTTCTTAGACTTCTGCAGCAGCAGCATTTAGAACACCACCATGAGAATTCCTCCAGTTACGGAAGATTCAGAGATAGCTCTTTTTTTCTTTTTTCTTTTTTTTTTTTTTTTTTTTTAAGTAAAAGTAAGTACAGGCATTTGGTCATAAAATTTGAAATTACATATTCTGCCAAAAAGTAACACTGCATACTAACTGTACATAAGCCTCAGATACCTACCTGGCCAGGTTGACAGAATTAAAGAAAGAATCTAAGTGTAGGGCCCCAGACTCAAGTTTTAAAAGGATTGCAGAAACTTAAGATCATTTTATGCGGTGAGGAAGATTTTTTAAATTTTTTTTTTCTCACATGCATTATGGAACCTGTTCTCAAGAATCAGAGGAAAGGGTTCTAGTTATGTTAGTTTCCACACCCCAGAAGAAAAACGGAAAGTGAGGAGAATTTTTACTGACAAAAGAAGTTAATTTCTCCTATAGCACCTACTTACAATGAAGGAATTGGAAAAAACTATGCAGAGAAGTATCAAGTAGGATGACTCAGACTGAAATGGGATTTAATTCTTTTTCCTTTAGAACATGTTACAACAGCAGAACAAGCATGAGATACCAGCAACACCTAACGATTCACAACACTTCATATATGTGTTTCCAGCAGTTAAATCATCAAATATACAGAGTGAAAAAAAAATACCCCACCTGTGTTGTACTGTCATGGAAGAGTCAAAGGTTATGTCCCTCTGTTTTTGCAACCAAAACATATGAAGTAAAGTCATGAGGGACAGACTTGTATCTACTCTTTTGGACACAGCTGTTACAAAAACAAGGAGTAAATCAGTCTTCAGCTGACTCAAGAAAGCCCCTCTAGTTCAGGTTACCATTTTCACTTCCAAATTCCAAACTTTTAATTAGGGAACGAATCCTGCCCCAAACTTATGCATTTCACAATCCAGTGCTATTACCATCTATCCCAGAGAATTGAGAAGGCTGAAAACCTTTGAAATCAGAGTAGGAATGTGACAACAGTCACATAAGAGAGAAGAGCTAGGTACATTTTTATATCTCTCTCTTTCTTCCTTTAGATGCTTTCTCTTCCAAGAGGTAAGTTTTAATCGTGTACGAACATCGAATTGGCTGCAGAGGGCTACAAGGGAGAGAATGGCAGAGCTTTTGGGTGAAAAGAAGAAAAAAAAAAAAAAAACAACAAAAAAACACACAATAAAGAAAGGGCTCTGATTTCACTTCCACTTCATTCAAAGTCAGATGAACAGTCATCTCTGTTCCATGACTTTACAATAGTGTTATCAAAGTCTTGTCAGACAGACTTATTTTGTGGATGAGACCCAAACTGGACAGTGATTTCAGCAGTGAAAAAGCTTTCTAGTTCAGAACTTATGATAATAATGTAGCTCCAGCAATCATTTCAATTCCTCTGACAAAGAACCGTATTCAATCCATGATTTCTTGAGCCCAAAAAGGTCAACATCTGCCAGGTCAGTTTTAACACAAGCACAGGTAGCACATCACATCCCCTGTTTTGCTGCTAGTTGTCAGATGCATGCTTAGAGAGGCAAACCACAAGAAAGAGGTTTCCACCCACCCCAATACATTATCACTTGAATGTAAGAATGGCTGCATTGCAGTGCAGCCAAAGCCATACCATGACAGTTAGCAAAAACAAGTGCCTAGGAGAACAGAGCAAGCACACAGTAATGTTTCTCCAGAATACCCTCTTGGCCTCAATAAATTGCTGTTCGTGGGTTCCATAGAGCAGGAATTTGTCCTTGTACTTACTAACCTTAAATGTCTTTCCCCATCTCCCAAGAATTTGCCTAGCTGCTGTCTCAAAGCATACAAATTTTTAGTATCGGCTCCTGCAGCAAAGAGCTCTGTGGCTTAGGTTCACATCACATGAAGGAGTATGATTAATTTTGATCTTGCCATCTTCAAGTTCTTTGGGATAGCCAAGTTTTCATATTGGAAAAAGCAGCAGTCCATATTCTGCTTTCAGACTCCTAATCTTACAGATTTCCAATGCAAACTCCTCTCCTTGCTTGAGGTCATCTTTTTGGCAGGCTGAAGAAAGCGTCTGTACAATCAGAAGCAGTTTCTTACCTTTGATCATCTACGTTGCCCATCTTTGTACCTTTTCCTGTTCTGCTTTCTCTCTTTTTTAGGATTACTAAAATTAGTTTAGTGAAAACCCTGCTGTAATTGTAGAGTAAATAAAGCATTCTGGAACATCAAGCACAGAATTCTTTGGAGTTTGCATACAGAATCCTTAACCATACCCTAATCTTTAAATTAAAACCCATTAGAAAGGGGGAAAAAAAAAAGCACAAAACAAACCTATACAAAGTGGAAAAGCAGACAAAAGACTAGACACTCACTGCAACAGGGCTTTCGTTTTTCTAGTTGGATCTTCTGGTCTGAAGTTTTTGTATACCTCTACTTCATGTTCTATAGAAAGCAGCTGGCTCTGGAGTTTGCTTCTGAAGGCTGGCAGGGTATCCCGAATATGATTGGTAAGTTGCTAAAAACCAAATAAAAGTCCTTTTATACTGCTAATAAAGATGAAAGCAAAAGCACAACCATTTCCTTCTGACTGCCAAGCATATCAGCCATGACCTGTGCTAGTTTACCAGTGTAGTTCCTTTTGATCTTTGAAGCAATGGAGACTGTTAAAGAACAATACAACATCCCTTTCACATACACATTATAAGGAGGCTTGCAAAATTCCTTTGTCCTCTCACTCACTAAGCCCTGTTACTACACACTCATCTAGTGACACACGAAGTTATACACATTACATATTTAATTTGAAATGACCTCTCATCACTCAGCACTGATGCCACCACTCCCATTTTACTGTTTTTCCTAAGAGAGTTCCCCAATTCCCTACATACTTGTTCAGCATGATGACTTCTTTACTTTATAGCCACAAGACAATGTCAGACAAGGAAGAGATTCTGAGCATCCACAGCCCATTAAGAACAGAGATAGAAGGAAGTGTAGACATACAGAATACCTACTTGGCACTCTCCCACCACTGGGAAAAAAAAAAAAATCACTTCCGTGTGATTGCTGCTCCTTTGTATAAAGTAAACTAAAGGGAAGAGATTTTGCCTTCATAATAATGATTATAGAACTTTACCTTTTTTTAACACTTGCTTTTTGGCTGAAAAAGGTTCTACCACTCAAGACTAACATTTTTCATTTCTGAAAATATACCTAAAAGTACTGGAAAATAAACTGAAGGAGAGTAGAAAAAGGCTTACCAGATCTGTGTTTAACTTACCTCACTTACTTTTGCATATATACATTGTAATGGGTTTGAACAGCACTATCAGTGTCTTACCTGTGCCATAAATTGCTCATGCATTGTACCCATTCCTTGATTAAAATCAAAATGGACTTCTTGCACTATGTAAGAATCTCATATACCAAAATACATAAACTCAAATTAAAAGTTTGAGTAAACTCAAAATTAAAAAAAGCAGACCTGACAAGCATAAAATCAAAAGCTGGAGTTTCCCTGGAGCACCACCTTGTGGATACAGAAAGAAAACCACAAACACGAATAGGTCCCTAATATCTTTGGGAAGAAAATTAAATAGATCTTCCCACATATAATATTCTACACGCAGCAATAGCAACAGAAAACCAACAGTTCATACTGAAATAGGCAAATCTTTGAAACAGCTCACAAAAAAGTTAATAGTACATAAAGTAATGCAAGCCAGGACAGATAAGACAGTCCAAAGGTATATGCAGCTCATGCTTAAGTCCCGAAACTAAGATACATGGATTAAATTTTCAAAATATAAAAAGAGGCAAAACAACCTAAATGCAGATCAAATTGCAGGATACAAGTGAGTTCTTGCATCCTGCTGAAGGCTTTCATTCTGAGGCACAAAGAAATGGCATTAACATTCTTTTTGAGCAAGTCCAGAGCATGCCATAATCTGGCTGTCAAGTTACAGCTGCAAAGTCACTGTAGCAAGAAATTAAGCAGTCCAGCCACTTAGTTTCCTATGTTAATCAATAACTTTTCTGCTGTTTCCAGCTGCTGTCCAAAACGGACAAAGCCAAGCTGACCTGGTCTTTGTCTATCCCAGATCAAGGGCTGCAATTTGACAGTGAACTAGAGAAAACACTGCCAAGAACAGTGGTCAGCTGATAAACTGAGTTTTTTTTAAAAAAAAAAAAAAAGCATCACCAGTAATTTTACAGATGCAAGCAGGACTTGATCTTGTCCTCTTCAAACTTGCTGAGATGAATCATCGTTAGGGTCACATGCTATTCAAGCTAAGGGCTGGTGCTATAGAAAGGGCAATACCCAAAGACATAAAGTGAAGAGAATTAACTACTCCTCCAAGTCTGGTGTAGGCAGTGCCTTGATTAGGACAGTAAGTTACAGGCTTCTCCTCCAGCTAACTGGGAAATAGACCTCTGTTTCCTGATGAAGGATGCTGTGATCTGACACAGATTGGCATGAACTCATAGAAAGAAACCAAAGGTTTGGACAAAAATAAAGACAGTGTGAACTAAGTGTTCCGATTACTGTATTTATGATTTAAATCATTAGTATCCAGTACACTATTTCTATTAAAAACTACAATAAAGTGTAGATTTTGAGGCTAAAGAACAGACATACAGTGAACCCTCAGCATACATGATTTCTAAAAACTTTTTTTTTTTAAATTTCTAACTTTTAATTCTAGAAATCCTGTTAAACTAGAAGAAATGTGATAATTAAGGGATAGGACGGTATATTTCCAGCAAGGAAGCTGAATCTTATTTTCTATGTTCATACTCAATATTCAAGAGAACAGGGAAGTGCAGAACTGTAAGTAAAAGTCAGAAACTACTTCTTACAGTAAGTTTTTGTATGCTACATGTAATATACAGCTTTGTTAATTACATTGTGAAAATTGAAAAAGTTAAAAGCAGGAAAGAATAAATGAGGTTCACTGACCAACATTCATTTTAATAAAGATTTTGTATTGGTCCTATCATTATAAAAGCAGCCTTTCACCACAAAGGCTTCAGGTTTTACCTGGTTTAGAACTTTCTGGAGATATGGTGTTCCCATCCGATCTGCCATGTGCCTATATGCTGGGTGGGAAAGAAAGAATTTCCTTTCTGCTAGAAGAGCTGCCTTTATGTCCTTCTTCCCATCAATGTCTTTCTGGCTTCTGTTTACAACACCAATATATCCTAAACCAACACAAAACCAATGGGTAAGTTAATGCAGCTGTTGCCTGAACTACTGAATTCATATATAAATAGAACTAGACTGCCTCAGTTCAATCAAAACTTCCCAATTTAGGCATTTCAGATATCGTTTACAAGTACTGTAATGACCTTAACATTGTCTAAATTGTTCATCCTGTTTATGTATAACAGATATACTTCTTTTTAAATCACCGATTCAAATTCAGAAATATCTGAAACTTTGGTGTACCCCAAAGAAATCACTTCAAAAATAAACAAACAAAAAAACCCCAAACAAAATCAAAACGCACACAGGTCTCCGTAAATAAATGGTATGAGATTAGCAAAATACAGGAAAATCTGTTCTTGTTTGCTGGACCAGCATGCTCCATGGGAGGAGATGGTGGTCTCATCAATAAATTATAACTAGAATCAAGATTCTTGATATTGTTAACAGTATGAGCAACTGTGACAGTAGCTGCCAGAATAGTCACATGGAAAATTTCTGGAAGGGGTCAAAACTTGGTTTACAGTGAGATTACCAAAACTCTTGCTTGCCTCTGTCATATGCAAAGAAAAGAGTTTCCTTTGTTACAAGGTACAGCAGCCTGGCACAGAAAAGAAAATTGGCTATCAACTTGTGCCAACTTTTCTTGTTTATTCTGGAATATGCAGTGTCCAGAAGAAAAAATATTTTACTTGCAGGATATTTTTAGCACAGCTCCCTTTTATGTTTGCTGAATAGATAATGATAAAAGCTAGGAATTCATGAAGTCCAGCATAACCTTTGATTCACCTCCAGGACTCCCAAACACCACTCTTATTCAAACCACCTTCTGGATTCCAAAGAACATAGGTGACTGAATGTTCTCACCTCTACGAAGAGGGAGTAGTTTGTTTTCTAGAATTTCTCTTGCATCTGTTCCTTCATCCATCAGATCCAATTTTGTGATCACACCGATGGTCCTAAGGCCTGACCGGGGTGGAAGCAGGAGGAAAAAGATAGTGAAGAATCATTTATATTCAGGAGAACTATTACATCTTACAATTACATAATAACAGATATGTGACATTCTCAAAGCATGTATCACACAATACAAGCTACAACTGCAAGTTATGGTATGTCTGGATAAGAAGGGATCATCTTTGCCAGTGCTGAAATGTGTTCTCAAATCTCTTTAACAAGGCTCAGCATTCCTGTGATATGACTGCATAAAATTTATGAAGCAAGTAACAGAAATCCCATCAGCACCATGATTCATTTTGCTAGGTAGTACAAAAATTTCTAGATAGGCATTGCCCACCTTGCTTATAAGAGATAGTGACAGAATTTTAAAAATACATTTACAGTATCATTACATGAATTACACTGAGCTAACAAACAGCTATTGTGATGTTGAAGCTTATATGAGAATGGATGTACACACATCTATATTATAAGTTATATTTCACACAAGTGTTCGTCAATTACTTCCAATTATGTTATTGCACTTGAGAACAAAAAGTGGTTGCATTCCATCATGCTTACCTTGAGGGTCCACTTCCTTAGCTAACTTCAGTGCATCTGAGTTGGCCAGATCAGTGTTGGCTGGAGTCACAGCCAGTATCAGACAGTTTTCTCGAGAGATGAACTGCATTATCATGTCTCTGATCTGATGCTCAATATCTGGAGGCTGATCCCCTACTGGCACTTTAGTGATTCCCGGCAAATCAATAAGAGTCAGGCTTAATACTATACGGAAAACACAGGATCATAAAACTGGTTAGCACGCGAGACATGTCTAAAGAGGTTTACACATCTATGGCTGCAGACAAATTCTAGTCATATAAAAGCCCACATAATTCCCTTTATAGGTACATAAATATTGTCAATGGTTCAAACAAAGTGTCTGACAATCCAAAAAGCACACTTGTTTCCCTGTTGGTCTTTCATCTCTGGATTTATTAGTACTATTTAATATTTTAAACATTACAACTGGCATAGGAGAGCGATACTTATACTGAATACCCTTGAAGGCTCTTAAACAAATTAACATGGCTTTCTGAGCTTTTTCCACCAACAGGAGCACAGACAATAGATCGTTCCCATTGCATCTTTCAAATCAACCCAAAACAGGCTTTTTTGGTTTTTTAAATACAGTCCTTTTCTGACCATACTTTCAACAGTGTCTCCAATGAAGAAATTCCAAAAAAATTCAACTGCTAGCCTAACTTATATAGCAAAATTGTTGTTAAGGGGTTTTGGGGTACGTTGTTCTTTCGTTGTTTTGGGTTTGGTTTTGTGTGTTTGGTTGGTTTGGTTTGGGTTGTTCTTACTCTGTAACTTCTTAAGAAAATTAAGAAACTTGAAAAGGCTTATCTATTAAAAGAACCTGTTTTGGTCTGGCATGATTTCCCCAGTACAGGCCACAATACCAGCAAGAAGCATCCTAGCTTGTTCAGCCAGTACCGAGTAACAGGGTATCCTTTAGATAAGTGAGAAGAGTGCGATTCCTAGAAAGGAAACATCAGACGTATATTTGGGGTCTGGCTAATACACAAAACAGTTGCTGAATTAAAAGACTGATCCTAATAAAACAAAGAGCATTAGGTAGGAAATTTTCACTTTCCTCTGGAGTCAGCATGTTCGACAAACAAGCTCTGAGGCCAGGCATTTAGTTCAGCTCCTCTCCAGTTGGCTATGCCATATCTGTATTTCAGAGAAGGGCTCAGGGGCATATGTTCAGAGCCAAGGCTGCTCATGGTGTACCAAAGGGAGGTTCAGCATCTCTTTAATTACCTCTCCTCTTATTTTAATCTTTCTATTCTTTGATTCACAATGAAGATATCAGATGAGGTGGTTCAAAAAATAAAGTGCTTCAGCCAAACGTACCACTTTTCTGCTGTATCCAAGACAGATTCAATGCACAACATTTTCTCTAGATTGCCTTCATTAAATTGGGCAGATGGCAACCAGAGGAACTAACTTTGATCTATACTGGGGGTCTACAACAGAAAGCAGCTTCAAACACCACTGTTGTCTAAATATATTTTCAGTGACTGTGAACAGTAAACATCCAATAGGGCAGGGAGACATACTATTTTCTAGATCACTGATCAAGGAATCCATCTGGAGGGTGGCAAAAAGAAGTTTTGCCACCAAGTCTCCCATCTCCTAGTCTTGTCTTTACTAGTGAGCTATTAACTAATGGTATATGTACTGGGGGAGAGATTGATTTCATCCTGATGCAGAGTGAGAGTATTTTTAAATCATGAAAATATTAAATGGGACAGAGAGTCTGTGTTCTGCCCAGCTCTAGTGGCAACAGCTCTCCACTGTAGAGTGGTTTCGTAGCACAGAAGTTGTTGAGGATTCTTCCAGATATATATCCACTTTTGGTTCGGCTCAACCTCAGAAGGTTTTTCATCCCAGAAGACTTCTGATTGAGCAATGAGAATACATACAAAAGGAGACAGCTAGACAGACAGAGCTAAAAAATACATTGCATGACAGAAATATAAAGTAAAATGACTTCACCTACCATGTGGAGAATATATTCTTAAGTTAATAGGAATTGAAGAAATGCCTTTGTTCACTCCTGTTATTCTATCTGTTTCTACTTCAATTTCCTGACGAACTTCATCAAAATCAGTAAATTTCCTCCCTTTGCAGTGTAGAAATTCAGCATACTCTGTGAAAAATATCAATAGCAACAGGCTTATAGACTTGGACACCCACTTTCAAGCCCCTAGTATTCTTCAGATGTGTATGCACAAAAGGATGTCATCATGAATATCAGGAAAGCGTTATATATGAGCACATGCTATAGCTATGATTGCACAGATGAAAACCAGCCTACAACAAGAAAGGGTTAGTCAAGCTGACTGGATATGATTTACTGCTTTTATCTTCAGTACGTCATCTTCTGGAACAACCTGAAAGATTCAGATGGATACTGTTTGCGTTAATAGAATAAGGAACAGATTGTGAATCAGATTCTGAGTTTTTATCTGATTGCATTTGCCTGTAATGCATCAATAAATTGAAGAAAAAGTAATTCAAGTTCTGTATCATGAAAGATTATTAGCATTTGTTTTCAAAACCTAACAACCCATGTTACACATGATTTTAACAGAGTTCTGTACATTTTTACAAATTCATCATGAAAACAAGATCACTTGAGAACACTGTAATGTTTTTAAACACAACTCATTTCCTAAAGACTACTTGTAGTCTAACCCAAACCACGCTTAAGAAGTTTGTAAAAGATTTTATAGATATAGCTGTGACTTTGCTGAAGTGGGAGAACACAACGAATTCTTAAGTCTTCAATATTACACAACTTGCCCTCTTACCTTAGAAGGGCATCAACCAGGAATCAGGGATACATACAGTCTAATTTCTTAGACTCGAACTTGACACTAGGTCCCTGTCTCGAATCTTGAATCCGAATACTGATACTAATTATTGTATCGTTCTGAATTTCCTGCCCTAGAGATGCATAACCAAAAGCACATCTCAGGATTTTAAAACTAGAGTTTCTTCCTTCAAACAGGGCAAAACAGAACACAAAAGTTTATCTCACATAGCAAGGCTGTAATCAGAAATAATGGCATTAAATGGTAATCAGAGGTATAAGTGTTGTGGTTTAACCTGTCAGCAANGCATCCTGTCCCCACAGGGTCTAAGCAGTAGGACTGGAGAAAGGCTGGACAGAGCTGCATGTGTTCATTTCCTCCCACAATCAAGGCTGATCTCAAAGTTCCATTTAAGTGTTTCTTCCCTAGAAAACATTTCTTGGTAAAAAGCCCTCAAACATCAGGGCAAAGAGCTTGCTTGGTACTCAAAGAAAGAACAGCAGATCTGAGAATATAGAAAAAAAAAAAAAAACCCACCCAAGGAATACTCATTTAAAACTGAAAGATAACGTGGTGCACAAACTATCTCAGTTGCTCTAGCACATTTGAGAATTCACATTTGTAAAATTTGTCATCTCAAAGTTAGAAAATAGCTACCTACTGAAAAAAAGAGCTGACAAGTGGTTCTTATTTTGTCCCAGTTCTTCATGCACTGCTCCTGGCATAAAAGGTATTTTTCTTAGTTACTTTTTCTTTTTCAGTGATTCATCAGATTTTCTCAGAAAAATATTTCAAAATTCATTAATTAATACTTGGTGCCTAGTTGTAATGAGTTGACTGACTCAGCTGATAGTCAAGGAAGCTTTTCTCTTTGTTCTCCTTAACAGTCAGTAACAGAAAGAATCCCTATCTGAAATGGCTTCAAGGTAATTAAAATGAAAATGTTTACTACTCTTTAGCTGTGTTAGTATTTATCAGCAGCTCATTCTGTCCAGTGACATCTGTGGTCCCACTAGTTCTGAAGGAATAGACTTTACAACGGTTCATAACCTGTGGTGCCACGCATAGCCTACGGAATAAAAATTCAACTGAACAAGCAGCACTTTGTTTTGATTCTTTCAGCCCTTAGCCCGTCCTTGGCAATCATGCCTTTAGCCAGACTGGATAAGCACATGCTTTAATGCAATCTTCAGTTTTCAGCTTCCATACACAGAAGAATACTAGGAAAATGTTTTATTTACATTTTTGTGGGAACAGACACAAAGCCAGACAAGAAAAAGTGATCCTGCCTAACATCTAGTTTTCAGACATGTATTTTCTGTACAAAACTGAAGTTGTGTTAAGAGAAAGAACAATTAGATTAAAAAAAACGCCAAACATTATCTTTGCATATAGAATGCTTTCCCCCCCAGACTCATTCAAAGCACCTTGGATAACAGAGAATGAAAAAGCTACCATAGCATAGTTCTCTTCAGTGCATCCAACCCCATGTGTCAATGCTAAGTGATTATTTCTCTTCAATTTTGTTAAAATTAGAAAAATAATATAAACAAGTATTATAGGGCAATTTTTGAAAATGCTCCTCATTTTTCCTGTGAGTTTTCTCCCTATGCTTTTATGATTTAATCTAGCACAATGTTACATTGTTATTAACAATAAATAGCCACTGTTGTTTTCAAAGCATTTAAATTACATACACACTTCCATAAACATGTCTCTAAGCTAAAAAGAGATGAGTTAGGTAAGCCATGTGATGAGACATGGAACAGTCCTGAGAAATACATGAGATAATTTAAAAATCCTTACTGAACGCAAGATAAAAGACACCTACCACGGCTTTATTTACAAGCCTGCTACCCTGTAATAATAATAATAATAAAAAATTTAGACTGATATGACAGGGGGTTTTCCATTGACAAATTTGTGTTGGCTGCTATTCATCTCAATTATCTCTCAGGTTGTTAGTTAATAACTAATTACAGATTTCTTTTTCCTAAAAGTGAACTTTGACTGATTTTCCTGTCACTTTTGTTTATTATCTTTTTGAAGACGGGCAAATATTTAAGTCTTTCAACGAGGGCATTCCATCTTCCCTGATGTCATTGAGCATCAATCTGGGATCAAGGAAACAAAACCTTTAGGGCAAACCCACTTGTAAAGTCAAGTATTTGTAGGTACGATTCATTTGTCCCAACATGAGCTGAAGCCCATACCCTCTTTGAGGGTGCTGATGGGAGAACTGGCTGAGGCCTCAGACCCATGCTTCCAGACCTCAGTAGTCACTACTGCTCAGCTCAGGTTACTCCAGGCACTGTTACTAGTACACACTCAAGAGACAGCAGCAAGGAAGATTTGCAGTCTCTGCAACCTTACACTTAACAGCTTAAATTCAGGTTTCAGTCCCACAGCGCTATCCCTCTTCCAGCATATGAGTCCTATTTGGGTGATGAGTCTTCCGCTGTCTCAGGAAGGAGTCACCAGTCACTACCACCAGTC
This sequence comes from Scopus umbretta, assembly GCA_013400535.1. Lineage (NCBI taxonomy): Eukaryota > Metazoa > Chordata > Aves > Pelecaniformes > Scopidae > Scopus > Scopus umbretta. Next base: position 65,707 of record VZTL01008035.1, read on the forward strand.
ATTTCCCCATGGTAATGTCACTTTTTAGCTTTTGGAGTACGCACCTCCCACATCTTCACTGGTCTCTACAGCACCCTGTTCATCATCTGAATGAATAGCTGCCAGAGAGTAGGATCCAGAAAGCAGCAGCCACTGTCTTCCTTTCCTCCCTGCAGAGTGCCCAGTCTCTCCCCAGCTAGTGGCACTGTGGCACCTTTCTAGTTTTTGTCCTTGAAGACCTCCAAATGTCTTCCTGCTGATGAAGTGTCTGAGATCATTTGTGTTAGCTGAAATACCAATCTAAATTCATTTTATAAATTTTTCATTTTCTGTTAGAGGATTGTTTTTGCCACCAGATGGCAATACAAGATGGGTATGTTTGAGGAGTAGTCTTGCATTAAAGCTCAGTAACTTCAGTAGAAGAGAGCATCTGCAAGACTTCAGGAAAAAAGTCAGAATGTCTTTTGAACCTTATGGTGATTTACTTTCCACTTAGTGTTCTAATTAACAGAACTGGAACAAATATGGGTACTGTACATATGACTCATTCATCTAAAAATGTCCACCTCAGTAATGGTTTCCAAAATCTGTTAATCTGCCACTTCTTTAGCAAAGAGACTGAAGCAAGACCATGAAGAAAATCTGAAATTCCTCCAAAAACAGTTATCAAAAATGAGGAAAATAACCCTCCTAGAGCCAAGATATTTATTACTGACATGTTAAAATAACAGGATTTATATAGTAGGCAATGTACTTTTAACAAACAGAAGACCTACAACAAAGGCTTCACCCAAAACCTCAGTACGTGTTTTGTTGTCACTGCTGTTTAAAAACACATAGGCATTTCAAGTCATTACCTTCCCAAAGCTTACTCAGCAGCACCATTTAAAAGTATCTATTAACTCCTACACAAAGTACATCTTACTGATGTATTAGATCAAAGGATCACCAAGCTAGGAAGTATACTGAAAGTTGTGAAACAAAAAATAGGAATGTTTAAGATCTAAATCTTAACATATAGATTAAACCATACCAACTCAAAGGAAGAAAAACCCACCAGCTCACTAGCCCTCCTTTAAGAAGTTATGGTACCACATGACAAATCACTACAGGTTAGCATGCTTACTGGCGAAACTTGCAGAGAGATTAAGAATTGAAATAGAACTAGTGTACCTTATGCAGAATTCAGTTATGTTGCTCCAGGACTACAGAACAATAATACAGCCTTAAAATTCTTGTCCCAGGTCAGCTGTGTGCCAACACTTAAATCTTAAAGACACACAGGGAAAAATCCTTCTAAAAGCATAACTACAGGAACATATAATGCACTCCTCCTGAAAAGGAATCATGAGTAATGAAGTGAGAGACCAGCATGCTACACTCATTGGTAACTGCTGAAATATCACAGCAGTTCAGCATTTAAAACAAATGCTCTCTGGTGAGAATGAATGAGCTACCTGTATCTTAGCAGAAGCAGTCAAATACTGAAAGAACCAGCATAGCTTTTGCCTGAATTTAGATGTCAAACTCTCACAAAATGAACTGCCTTCACATCCAACTTCTCACCCAGGAAAAAACTAGGTGGAATTCCTCCCATGTACATCCTCTGAATGGCTAAACGAATTAATCACAGCTGTCTTGCCTCCCTTGTAAGACCTGAAGTTCACCATCAGCCAGCCTCTCAGCTAACAGCACCCTGTCCACACCTGTGCCTTTTAAAAACTCACTGAATTGCATGTTCCCAGATGGGACCATTTTCTCAAAAAACAATCTCTTCTCTGAGCTCCTTCAAAGACTAGCAACAATGAAGGCACAAGAATCTTGTTAGACCTGACACTAGACGTTCCCAATGCTGTGGAATTGCCTAGGGCCAAACACAGTGACCAGACAGAAAAACATCAAGCTGCACTTGGATTGCTTAGTATGCTTGATGTCAGATGGGAACTTTTTCTCAGTTGTGACTTCTCAGTGGGAAACAAAAGCTGCTTTACCAGAATTTAGGTATGTTTATTACAGAACAAAGACTGCATGCTTATTTGGTTCAATTCTGTCTTTCAGCAAGACACTGTATATGCCATTTTTTTTCCAGTAGCAGAGGAGCAACTGAACTGAAAACCTGAGATGAAGAATAAGAATGAAAAATTGTGACCCTATCTACAGGACTGTCAATGAACTACTTTGGGACAAGTAATGAGTATCAGCCTCTCACTGCAAGAAGAAAGCCACCTTGGAGCCTCAAAATATTTGCAAGATGGAGATTTTTTTCTTCTCTGTCTCTTCTAGCCAGCACAGTAATGTATTGGATACAGGCCACATTTACAATTTCATTTGAAATGCAGCTGAGCAGTCCCAAAAGAGATTCAAAGTAGGATAGTCAAGAACAAGTCAGAGTCCTTCAGAGGATTGTAAATTGTTTTTGACATCCATATTTTGACTTATTTTATGCTACCAGTCATTTCTCACGTTAACAAACTCAGAGGAAAATAGTCACAACTACTAAAGACTGTTTTGTGAGTTGCAATATTTAATTAAAACCTTTGTCTTTGCCTCCAAGATTTCAGCAGTGTGCAGCATTTGCATGGATGTGGAAGTGCAAATGGCGTAAAGCCTTTTAAGAATTGTACTGTTCCCACCAGAAATGTTAGTGATTAAAGGAGGTCAACAGTTCACTACAAAATAGCTTTGTACTAATTACTCAGAATTTTTTTAAAGAGTAAGTAAACAAAATTCTAAAAAAAATACATCTCATGAGATAAATTTCTTCATATTTATTTGTTTTGTGTTACTCCTTGCATATTTTTATTTTTAAAGCACATAGAGACCAGCGCTTTACCCAGATGTGTCAGATCTTTCAGATGTTGGAGGGCCCCTGATAACTCCTCACAACCAAATCCTGCTGCACCCTTCCATTACATGTCCAACCCTAATAACGAGCGGTCAAAATTTCCTCTTACTTGGGTGTGCACAAACGCTTCAGCTGCCAATCTTTATCCCTTAGTGCAATGACTCAAAGTTAAACAAAGCTTTAACCTCCTCTGTCCATCAAACTCACATTCCAAAAAGATTCTCAGCCAGTTCCAAAATGTTGCTAAAATATCTTGCAGTCATCTCTGCATGCCTATATAGAAAGTGCCCCCTCCCTCCCAAGGAATACTACAAAATTGAGAATAGTTACTTTTAAAAGAGTCAAGAGAGATCCTAGGGCTAGAGATCACTTAAGCTTCCTCCAGCAGCAAGAACCTGATACAGTTCTCTAATTAGTTTCTATAACACGGTAAATAATAATGGACTTGATAAAAATCAGTCCAGCATCTGCTTCCTGTAAAAGAACACTGTGCTTCTCTAAGCAGTTTTCTGTATTTTCTTCTTTTAAAATTAGTTCAGAAACATAAAGGTGGCTTAAAAGATAAAGTTATTTGGAATTTCACCACCAAAAACAACAGCAGCAGAACAAAGTTTAAATAAAGTAACAAAATAATTAAAGCCTGCATTTTACAGGTCTTGGCATCTAATCCCAAACAGGATTCTCCCAAAGGGAGAAATATGTCTTGACATCCAGGAAACACAAAATTAGGCTGAAGCGCAGTTCTCCAGAATTTTTAAAGTTTTTGTTGTGTTATTTAACTTATAATGAAGAACTACTTTTCAGCAGAGAATATAAAAAGCTAGAGGTCTACCTAAAGCTAGTAATACTATGTGAACCTATTAATGGGGAAAATACCAGAAGGAGACAACAACGATTTTACAAAACAGGGCAATACAGACCAGTCGGGGTAAGTTTAGGATGGATGTCTAAGTATTTAACCCCTTGAGGTTAGAATGTAAGAGTTGACTGATTAATTCATATGTCCCTGCAGTTTAGCCATTGTATTGAGTTTGCGTGGCAAGGTTTTGGTAGCAGGAGGACTACAGGGGTGGCTTCTGTGAGAAGCTGCTAGAAGCTTCCCCTATGTCCAACAGAACCAATGCCAGCAGGCTCCAGGACGGACCCACCACTGGCCAAGGCCAAAACCATCAGCAAGGGTGGTAGCGCCTCTGGGATAACATATTTAAGAGCGGCAGGGGAGGACACAAATGAGAACTGGTGCAACTGCAGCCGGAAAGAGGAGTGAGAATATGTGAGAGGAACAACCTTGCAGACACCCAGGTCAGGGAAGGAGGAGAGGGAGGAGGTGCCCCAGGCACCAGAGCAGAGATTCCCCTGAAGCCCATGGGGAAGACCATGGTGAGGCAGGTTGTCTCCCTGCAGCCCATGGAGGTTAATGGTGGAGCAGATATCCACCTGCAGCCCATGGAGGACCCCACATTGGAGCAGGTGGATGCCCAAAGGAGGCTGTGACCCTGTGGGAAGCCTGTGCTGGAGCAGGCTCCTGGAAGGACCTGTGGACCCGTGCAGAGAGAAGTCCACACTGGAGCAGGTTTGCTGGCAGGACTTGTGACCCCGTGGGGGACCCACTAGAGCAGTCTGCTCCTGAAAGACTGCACCCTGTGGAAGGGACCTACGATGGAGCAGTTTGTGAAGAACTGCAGCCCATGGGAAGGACCCACTTTTGAGAAATTTGTGGAGGACTGTCTCCCATGGGAGGGACCCCATGCTGGAGACAGGGAAGAGTGTGAGGAGTCCTCCTCCTGAGGAGGAAAGAGTCGCAGAGACAACCTGTGATGAACTGACCGCAGTGCCCATTCCCCATCTCCCTGTGCCTCTCAGTGGGAGGAGGTAGAGAAATCAGGAATGAAGTTGAGCCTGGGAAGAAGGGAGGGGTAGCGAACAACAAAAAAATTTGAATGATGGAAAACCATAACTGCTTTTATATATGATAGGGACCTGAGCTACACAACAGCAGATTAACTGTCCCTTGGAAGAGTACAAAGTGGTGAATTCTGATGAAAAAAATCTCAGTATGTCACATAGTTCAGTGGTATACACATAGTGTATTTTTATTTTTGACCAGACAAATACACAGAAGCCTTGCTCTCCCAGGGTCTACCTTCTGCTCTACTTAGTGCAGTGAGCCCAACCAAAAAAGACAAGTCACAAAAACAAGCTATGTGGAATCAAATCTGTGTGCACTGGAGCAAGAGCTAAAGGTAGAAGTACAGCAATTTTGTTGTGTTAACTAATACAACTGTAAAGCTCATCAAGAAATTAATTAATCAAAGCTAATTTCTAAAACACTTTGTACATAATAATGTTTCTCCACTGCTTCAATTTTGATTTTGGATTAAACTTACTATGTTGCTCTAGGATTTAGGTTTTACTGTTTTCCCAGACAGAACAAGATTAGTTGGTCTTAAGCATACAGTTTTGAAGCAGCAGGCCTTTGTTCCAGACAGTCTAGTTGCACCTTTCTTCACGCTGCTTAAGTTTTCCTAGAATTTTTTTTTTCCTCCTGCTGAAGTACATCAGCATTTTGTCTAGGCATTGACCCAGAAAAAGAGATAGGTTACCTGTTTTGGCAGTGATGAGTTGCAAGACCAATGGTCGTCTTGTTACAATTCCAGAACCTCGTGGAAGAAAATCCCTGGAAACATCAAAAAAAATAGTTACTACCCAGAAAGCACTGTGCAGTTACGTAAGATATTGGACTAATTTGGAACCTCCTCTATACCTTCAGCTGCAATGAAAATGGGAGTTGGTGAGGACAGATTTACATCAAATACTATTATAAAGTAGGGCTGTTAATTTTGGTTCAAGATAGCAGTAGGTCATTAGGCAAATACGTATTAAAACTAAATTACTGACTCAAGGCATTACCAATTCCCTTTCTTCATGCCCATCACATTTCAAAACTGACCTTGCATAGTGAGAGTACCTGAAGCCATGCCCACATTTATCAGGCTCTCTAAATAAGTGTGTCCTCACCCTATACTTGATTTGACAAGGATACGGGCATATGAATACAGGCACTCTCACATACTACACCAAAGCTCTGGCCAAACCAAATTACCAGCACTCTGCACCTACTCTCACATACTTACCTTCTGCCAGTTCAAATCACCAAATAGCTTTTCCAGCAACACATATGCCCAGAAATTTCTGAGTGAAAGCTGAACCCTAGAAATACTCTGGGACAGCAGGAGCAAGCATCTTTGGACCAGAAAGCAAGCAGCGAAGCAAAGACAGCAACTCTGTCTTATCATTATGCATCCCCACGATCCCTTCCATGCCTCCAAAGACCTGGAGGCTCCCTATGCAACTGAAACCCTATAAAAACTTTGAACCAATTGTTAGTTGCAAAACCAGTGACCAGAAACCCATAGCAAAATAACAGATTTGTTTTTCCAGGGTTTTTTTCCCCAGTTGCCATACCTATTAAACTCTTACAAACCTTGAGATGAGGTTCAGTGAGGGGCTTTGAAGAGTGCTCCCTTCAAATAAGCATCTTCAGAGGAGTAAAATTCAGAGGTAAACAGACAGTTTCACAATCAGCTTAAGCTCATCTAAATCCCCTCCTTTTTCCTGGCTCAGCAGGGATGCTGAAACACCTTCTTGCCTGCCTTAGCAGCATTGCTAACTCATCTCTCCAGCTCAGGTGAAAAGCAATGCAGCAAATGGTTAGGGCATGAATTTTCAGTCAAATCACAGAGTTGATCTGGGTGACGGTGTTGTCACATGTGCCAGTACGACAGGTGAGGCAGGAATGTGCAATGTGTTTGGGAGGGCTGGGGAGAAGGACAAAAGAGTCAAAGGAAATAAAATACAGCCCTGCCAGCCCTTTAGACACAATTGCTTAGATGGGTCTGCTCAAGCCAGTTGAGAAACCACATCTTACCTACAATCATTGCATATCTTCATACTGACCTTGTGCTACTTAACAGATGCCTGATTTTAGCAGTTCCTTTAAGGCAGCACACAAACCTACAAGGTTTAAAACACTATGAAAAATAAAACACACAAATATTTCATCAAACCTCAGGATATTATTTGTGTGAATCAGAGGATATTAGGCCCAAGGAGTCCTAGGTCAAGACAGGCTCAGGAATGCAATAACAGTGAACCTCTTTCCACAAGCACCAACAAGATAACAAAGCTTTGGCAGCCTGCAGAAGAGAAATATGGCAACTCTACCTGTGATACAAGCTCCAAAGATTTCCGTCCCAACCTAGCATCTAGACACAAAAAAGTAAAAACAGTGACAAGCAGTTCTAAGGCTCTGAGGAACAAGACTGGCTGTCAGCTGTGCCCCACACCACTTTAGAAGTCCTCAGTATTTTGAATGAAACAATGTTAATTTCTAGATAAAACAAAGTCTCATTTTCTCAGTACCTGTTAATGTGTGCTTACAGTGTGATTACTCTGCAAACTAAAGCTAAAGCACACCATAAAAGGAGAAGCTGTTCAAACACAAGCTAGCTCATTAACTTCCATACTCAAATACAGATCTGCAGGCAAAAGTACAATTAATTAGGAATTCAAGTAATCTCTAAAACAAAGATAATGCAAAAACATCACGTATACCGATTTATATCCGCTGTGATGTTTTACAACACTTGAGACAGCAACAGGATACAAGAACTACCTTAGAGAGATGCTAAAGGCCTTCAAAAGGTCTACTACAATTTCAATACCTACCAATGAAGAGAAACCTGTGCCTCAGTGAAGTGCCATCTGTTGGTATTTTTTTCTCATGGGGAAGAGGAGAAAATTTTAATAGAAACATATTAATTTCTCTGTATGCACTGAAATCACAGTGTCCCAGGATGTAGAAAATGCCTATTGAGATGACAGTTTTGTACTTGGATTTTCAAGCATTTCAGATCTTATTTTAAAAATAAATAAATAAATCATTTTTCCATCAAAAAGCTAAAAGGAATTGCCATTCAGGACAAACTGATCACACAAAACAAACTAGGGTCCTCTACAGCACCACATGAGGCAGTAAAATCCTTCTTCAGGGAGTCAAAGGCTGAAAAGACTTATTGATTTTCTGCTTCAGACTAAGCACATTCAGAGATAAAGAACACTGCGTTAATGCAACTCCTAGTTATACAACACTGACCTTCCCTCAACAGCAAAATTAGAAAGAAATGTACGACAACAATTTTCCTTCAGAACATTCTCTTAACATGTCCAAAATAGATGGCATTTAATAACCCTCTCTAACAAATTGAACTATTGTCGAGAAGCCCATCGTCTGTTCAAGCAGTCATCAGCAGAGAGAGGTTCCTGCTTGGTGAGAGGGCGAGCTATCTTGATCACATCACCAGCTAAACAGTGTGCAGAAGGAGGACATAAGGCTTCTGCTTGAGATGTACAGTTTGAAGAGGAAAACTGACAAAGAACGAGGATAAACAGGGGTTCATGGGGAGAGTTCACGAGAAAACTTCCACTCTCATTAACTGTCGAATGTGTATTTTACCTCTCTGAAAGAAACATCGACTTCAATTAATAAGTCTGCTTTCACAGGGACAGGGATTTTTCTTTTTTTTAAACATTTGAAATTTCAGCTTCAGCCACAAGGCAATGGCATCTATGCACTTTCTCTGCACAGCCCAAATCAGGTGTTACAAATAAATACCTAAACTCTACTTCTTGAAAAAGACTGTTCTTTAAACACATGCAGAAGTGTAAGTGAAATCTGAGACATAACTTGCACTTTTTTAGGAAAAGCAACAAGTACCATATTACAGTTCTAGGAGCAAGGGAATCAGATTAAATACCGTGCAACTGCTTCTGCAGAAATGCCTACTTTGACATCCACGAGACAGGATGCGGGTCCTCCCCTGCTCCCCTTGATATTGGAAGCTTTCTACACTGAGTTTGTTAGTGGTGCCAAAAAACAACCAACAAAAAAAAAAAAACAAACCAACAGTGTATTAGGAATGGTCCAACACCCTTATTTTTCCCTAAATCATCTACCTAAATAAAATGTTTCTTAAAGAAGGAAAAAAAAAAAAAAGCTTCAGCAGCAAGAAATACAATAGTTCTGAACACAGTCGAGTTACAAAGGTTCCTTCTGACCAAAAGGATGATGCCCCTCAATGTCCCAGTGGCCCACTCAACGTTCTTCAAAGGATAGGTTTGAGATAGTTGCTTTTCCAAACCTTTTGGTCCATGTGTACAGATAGGTTTAGTGAGACTTGGGAGAAAAATCACATCAGAGTTGAAGCAGCTGCAGAGAAATCCATCTAGAAAAAAGGACATTCCTGAGAATTTGTGCACAAAGACACCAACAAGTCAAAGAAAAGGCTGTCTTCTGCGGTGAGGGGAGTAAGCCTGAGTACCTGTGTGCATCACTGCAAGACCACTTGACAATAACAAGGTGCAGGAAACAAGAATGAAACATATTGTGCAAGAATACATCTGGGAATGAAAGATATGCTCCTTTAACAGACATGCATCCTACATTAATAATCAAACTACTTTTACATCTTTATTCTCAGAATATTTTCAGCACAAGGTACTCTGCTGACAACAGCTATACTAGCTCAGCAGCAATACTGCTGTGACATGACAGTTTGGAGACTGGCAGCAAAGCCTGTCCAGCGTTGCCTAGCCAGTACTGAATATATCAAATGTAAATAAAATGCAAGTAGCCATGTCTTCCAGAACATCACTTCCATAACTCTTCAACCTTAGAATGCACTCATCTGTTAGAATACCATTAAATACTTTCAACAGCAAAATAATATCAGGGCCGCATAATTTCTACTCTAAAAACTATAAAGTTACTCATGTCTTACTGCTTAACATAAACTATATTGTCTTCACTCTCTAATACAGCTCATTTCCAGTACCAGAGATTTGGACAAGCACTTCTACTAAAATGTTTGTTTAATGCATGAAGGTAACAGATATTCGTTTGAATTTGACTTTCTAAAACCCAGGTCTCAAAATCTTATGTCACAGGATGGTGAAAGAAATTAGGGGTCTGATCTTTGCTACAGTAGACAACTTTATTGTAAGAAAAAAAAAAAAGTTCACGTATCTGTATGCTGTCTTTCATTTAGTATACCACCCTCTTTGACTAACACACAAAAAGCAAATAAACTGAAAAAGTAATTATACAAATCATTAGCGGGCAGAGTCCCATGATAGAGATGGGAGGACGCTTTCAAATTTTAGAAAGGGCAGAAAACAGTAAAATACTGAAAAGCAAACTAGACAGGGACTCCTCCAGCGAGGTTGTCTCATTATAATGCAGGACTATAGCTTACAAAAAGAAAAGAACACATATCAAACGAACAAAATATAAACATAGTGTGTTCCAAGGGGATCATCGGGTAAGGGAAGAACTTCCATTTAGGAGCTCTCTAGCACACTAGCAGTATTTATTATGTTTTTAAA